>SCLG01000442.1:54415-65228 GCA_004367875.1 Oikopleura albicans
TTCTAGAATATACTATACAGTCATTACTCTCAATTCGGACGCTTTTTGTGAAAAATGTCTCCGAAACTTTCGAAAAATGGTCACTTTCTTACAATTCACCCTAATACGGACGCTATTTTGGAGAATAAAGAACGCCCGTATTGTAAGTAGAGAGTGTAATTAACTTTTCTGGTTTCAAATAATTCAACGAAAAATAGAATTAATTTCACCCTCATTTCCAAGTAAGATAAAAACTGATCAAAGTGACAACACCAAGTAAGGGTAGGTTTTATGTGAATTATTCTAGAAGGCGGTCAATTTTCAAGCAAGACCTACTGTATCAATATCCATAAATATTACCTGATCGGGTTTCTGTGATGGTTTCCGATGAACCTCGGAAAATTGAATCTGTTTCATTTGGGCAACACCGGTGTGTGAATCTGTATAAGGTTGTCGAAGTGCGCGATCTCGCAAAAGTCTAAAATATTTCAAATAAAATTTACCGTCAGTGTTTACCCTATTGATTTGACTGGCGGTCCCTACGGCTTTCGATATACAATCAACATTTAAAGGAAAACAATATTACACCTTAGGAATTCGTCCCCGGGGATTCTGGCAATATATTTTGTTGCAGGAAAAAAATGCAATAAAATGAAATCATAATTACACTTTTAGCAACGTAAATGCCTATTAAAAATCGGTATAAAAAATATCGAAAACATCGTAAAATAAAACGCAACATATTTTTTTTGTTAAACAAAAAAAACAATACATTTGAGATGCTAAAATATGAATTTAGGTAAGGTGGTGTATTCATCTGGCGAGGTAAAAATGAAAATAAATATCCAAATTTAAAATTGAATTTTATGCCCTGTGCTCTCATTATGGACGCTTTTAATTCTAGGTAAACGTCTTTGTAGCCTATACGGATGAATTTAAAAACAATATATAACCCTTAAAGACACATTACACTGTGTGCGCCGTTATGTTTCACAAAAAAAAAATCTCAAAAAAAGTGAAACATAACGGCGAACCACGTGTATAACAATCGAAAAGGGTAATTATAAACTTTGGCAGAGTCAATTTTTAATTTTTACTAAATGAACAGTTTGTATTATTTTTTTGTTTTAGAAATTTGTACCCTAAATTGTCCGGAATTATCGGAAAGATTGTCTTAGACATTTTATTTTTCTCTAGAATTATTAGAAACCTGGTCATAAAAGGTTATCGAATTACAACCAAATTGGCCTATTATGATTGGCTCTCCTTTAAGCCAATAATACCAGTTCAATCGGTGTCACTTATGTAAATAGAGCTCATTTTGCGCAAATTATAAGCCGTCAGTTTGAAATACAAAACTAATAAAAAACTTATCGTCCGTCTAATGAACACTTATACGGTGGTATCGCCCTAAGAATGACACCATAAGCTTATCAAATTCATAAGCTTATCAAAATCTGTCATGAAAATGCTCACACGGGTGAACCCCATTTCGCCGGGCTGCTCTGTCAATGTTATACGTACATGCGTTTTTAGCTCCGTTTAGCAGGGCTGCTCTCTCATAAGACTGGTTTTACACACACGCTTAGCCCAGCTTCGTAAGATTCAAATGATATAATTTTAGTTTATCTACGCCACCTACTTGCTTAATGTAACAGTCCTTTTTACGCCTACGCACTTCCTGGTTAAAGTAACACTTTCACTTAGCAGTTTTTTGTTCTATTTTTGGGTTTACTTTCAGCAGATAGGCGGAACTATTACTTTAAGCGGGTAGTGCGTAGGCGGAAAAGTGACTGTTAATTAAAAAAAAAACACAAATAAGTTTTTTTACAATATGGTCAGATGTTGTAAACTAACTGATGAAAGTTTCATCATGAAACCTAATAATACGTTACATTGGAAGCCGAAATAAATTATTATAAATGTGCCTAATAGTCTATCAGTAACTTGACACTCAGGTACATTTATAATAAATTATTTCTGACTTCATTTACCTTTAGGTACATTACAGTCCATACTCATTTATCGGACGTTCTCGGTTCTCGAAAATAGCGCCCGAAAAAGGAACATCGTCACAAAAAGGTCCATTTTTCTATTAGAATGGCCCAATTTTGGCCGAAAAAGCGTGCAAAAAAGGAGCAATTGTCCGATAAATTAGCGTGCGATAAATGAGGAAGGACTGTATTAAGTTTCAATAGTTATTAACAAAACCTTTTATTTATCAAACTCCCTATTACCGTTTTTATAAAATTATTTAATGGAAATCAACTTATTATTCACATAAGCAAACCGTCCTGAAAAAAATATTTCAAGACCGAAAAACAAAAAAATCCTTGATAAAAAGCGTCTTTGTCCAAAAAAGCCTAAAACACATGATTTCAAATATTGATCCAAAAAATCATGCTTTTGATTTGACCTTTGTCATCCATAAGACCTTATGCCGGTCCTTATAACAGACCTTATAACCAACCCCCATGTACAAATTTTATCAGAATTTCATGAAAAGGGGCTTTTGATCAATTTATTTAAAATACTTTAAAAACAATAAAATATGTTTCAGACCATTGCCACTAAATTACAACGTTTTTCAACGAAAAATAATCAATAAAAACTATAACGAATTTTAAATTCGGCGTTGAAATGGCTAGAAAATAGCTTGTTCTAAAATATTCGAATGGGGTTCAATTAAATCAACCTACGACATTCACTTAAAAATTCCGCTCAATACAAAAAGTGTATATTATACCGTATAGGACGCATATTACATCCGACGTTGCTAAAATATCGTAATTATGAACCAAAAATCGTCATTTTAGATATCTATTGGTTGAGTTTTATTGTCAGTATTGAGCATAGTGTGAATTTTTGTGTTTAAAATTTTACCCACGTTATTTATCAAAATTTCAAACCGTTTATAATAAAAAAAAATCTTACGGAAAATCTAAAAAGATTTAAAATATTGAAAAAATAGCAATAAGATTTAAAAATAAACGATTTTATGAAATGTCAGATAGATTTCATAAATTCCAAATTAATAATCCTCAAAATCAAAGGATTTTAAAAATTCAATAATCAAAAACCATAGTTAAAAAACCCTAATTTTAGCAACAAAAAAATCTTAACGATTCGAAAAATTTAGATTCTTAATATATTCTCGACGGATTAAAAAAAAAACTCCGGAATGGTTCATCCGGAATGAATAAAAAAATTCAAAAAGATTTAAAAAAATCCGCCAAACCGTGGTCAAGGTCAAAAGTGGGCTGCTGAAATAATAATTCTCACCTGGCATTAAAAAATCGGCACGATTCGAGTGCTTCTTTATATCTAATATTGTCCCAGTTCCTTTTCATCTGGGACATGGACGGTGTCGAGTTAACCACCTCCATCGTTCAAAATCCCCTCCCCCAAAAACGGCACGTATTTCGGTGCGGTCCCCCGGGTCGGCGGGGTTAGGGCGGAAATGAAACAATTAACTCTAATCCGTCACTCTTCTTACGTGACTCCCAGAACAAAAAAAAAATACGAAAAAAGCTGCAAAAAGCGCGTCAAATATTTTTCTCTCGTTTTTTCATAAAAAAAAAATTGATTTTTTTTTCTTTTTTTTTTCGTTTGTCTATATAAACGTCAAGTTCGGCGTTAATTTATCTTCCGCTCTCTCTCTAATTTCTTTTTTTTTTCTTTCTCTAAACAAACGTGTTCTAAGGGTGTCAATTTTTCGCCTTTATATATATTTTTCTTTCCGAGTTTGATTCTGGGTTTCTGCTTCGTCCCGAAAAAAGAGAAAAAAAATAAAGAATTTTTTTTTTCTCTTTTTTTTTGCTGCGAGGAGGCGATCGGGAGCCGTTGGCAAAATCAAATCTAAAATAAAATAAAAAACATGAAACGGGGTCTCTTTCACTCAGTTTTGGGCCGCGTGTCGTTGGTGAAAGGGGGGGGGGATTGGGGAGGGTTAACGTTTTTTTTGCTCTAACGTTTTTTTGGGGGTACCCGAGTTGGGGCGATTTGTTGCGTTGAGCAAAAAAAAAAAATTGATAACGCGTAAAAATGCATGGCCATGACGGCTTTGGTTAGCTAAAGGATCAATTATAGATTATTTCATTGTAAGGGGGGTAGCGACTTGTGTAATAACTTTTTTTTTTGCGCACTCAGGTCTAGTAGGGAAAGCAAAGTCTAGTAGAATCGAGCACCCATTTGCAAAATATGCAGTACACCGACCCCCAAATATTTTTCTTTTTGGGATCGTTTTTTTTTTCTTCTGAAGCTGGCCTTTTGTTGTTATGTTATTTTTTTTGAGTAATGTGGCTTAGGGAACCGGTGAAAGTTGGACGAAAGCCAAATACAGTCAGAGAGCTCTTAATGAGCATTCATCTTATGTGAATATCTTCTGATTTGCCCTTTTTCAATAAAACCTTTTAATATTTAGAGTATCGTTCTGAAAAAGCTTTACCCTAAAACGTCGTGTATGAATTTGTATGAAGTACGAACTGAGTAGTTAATATTAATAAAATTTTATAAAGGGGGAACTGGTCGAGCTTTTTTGACGAATAAAACCGTCAGATTACATAATTACGAACCTATGGAAATCAGGGCTCGGCACAATTGGCTCGCTCGGAGCCAAAAATGCAAGCCGAGCCGAGGTAACAAAAATTTTAACGCTAACGAACCGAGCCAAAAAATTTTGAGCTAGAGCGAGCCGAGCTTAAATTTTTTTTTGAGTTAGATCGATCCGAGCCAAAAAAATTTTGAGGGCTCAAAAGCCGAGCCGACCCAAAAAAGAACCAATTATGCCGAGCCCTGATAGAAATGGTAGTCGTATACATCGGAAAATTAACCTGAACTTAGATAGGGTCTATAGCCTATAGGTATTAAAAGGTCGAAAATAAAGATAAATTATTCTGACCTAACCGCTCTAATTTCGTAAAAGCCTTGTTTAACCACCAACATGGTTCACTATGGCCCATAGTCTATGGGAGTGAAATTTTGCCAGAACCACTGTTACCACAAGCATTACTTATGCAGCATAAGTTATGCTAGTTTATGGGCAATCTAACGCAGTTGTGTTGGCACTAAAGAGCAAAAGTTAAAAATCATGATGTAGTTTGTCCAAAAGTGTTACGAAAACTGTATTTCAAATAGTCTGGAATGACTGGAAATTGAACCGTCAATCACGTGAAGAGTGTTGGTGGTATTGATTTTGTTTTCTGGTAAAATGTCCATATTATGAGGGCACTCAATTATATGTAGGCTTTTTTCGTCCGAGGTCTAAAACAAAACAAAAAATCTCGAAAAAACTCTAAAACTAGTGAAACCATTTAAGTTCTTGAGCATAAAATTTAAGGAACGAGATACAGGGGGTCTGCTTATAAGGTGAATCGCAAATTTACATGTGTTGTTCTAAATTTGTATGTATTGTTCTAAATTTACATGTGTCGTTCTAAATTTACACCAAAAAAAACGAAAAAGACATGATTTATCTAGAAAAAACTGAATTGACCTTAGTGCAAGAAAACTGACTTGACCTTATAAAAGTTACCCCTTGTGACCTTATAAAAGTTACACCTTGTGACCTTATAACAAGACCCTACTGTAAAAAATATACACCGGGTGCGCAGTTATCGGGCGGGTTTCGCGACAAAAAAGCCTTAATCGGGCGCCCGATAATTGCTCAGGGCGGAAGCGGAATAAGGTAAAAATATGCAAAAAACCCGCCCGATAACAGCACGAGCGGGAAATGTGGTCATTTATACACATATATATTCAAGAGCAATGCGCAGNGGGGGGTAGCGACTTGTGTAATAACTTTTTTTTTCTGCGCACTCAGGTCTAGTAGGGAAAGCAAAGTCTAGTAGAATCGAGCACCCATTTGCAAAATATGCAGTACACCGACCCCCAAATATTTTTCTTTTTGGGATCGTTTTTTGTGTTTCTGCTGAAGCTGGCCTTTTGTTGTTATGTTATTTTTTTTTGAGTAATGTGGCTTAGGGAACCGGTGAAAGTTGGACAAAAGCCAAATACAGTCAGAGAGCTAGCTCGAGCTCTTAATGAGCATTCATCTTATGTGAATATCTTTTGATTTGCCCTTTTTTTCAATAAAACCTTTTAATATTTAGAGGATCGTTCTGAAAAAGCTTTACCCTAAAACGTCGTGTTTGAATTTGTATGTACGAACTGAATAGTTAATAGTAATAAAAGGGGAATTGGTCGAGCTTTTTTGATGAATAAAACCGTCAGATTATATAATTACGAACCTATAGAAATCAGGGTTCGGCACAGTTAGCTCGCTCGGAGCCAAAAATGCAAGCCGAGCCCAGCTAACGAAAATTGGGTGGCTAGCTGAGATTTTCTACATTTTCAAGTTGCTCGAGTTTACCGATAAACTGCTAAGGATCAACGACCACTGCGGAGTCTATGGTACTAGCTCCAAGTCTTGAGATGAAAAAACTCGTGATCAATCCAGAAAATTTGCTATTTAAAAACTGGAAGAACACTATGTAGTGTTGTAACGACTTGAACTGGGCAAAGCGTGGAAAGTGAACCGTCAATCACGTGCAGAGTGTTGGTGGTATTAATTTAGATTTTTTGGTAAAACGTTCATATTATATTGGGACTCATTTCTACGCAGGCTTTTTTTGAGCCTAAAGTCTAGAGGAAAAATATCTCGAAAAAACTCTAAAAATAGTAAAATCATCTAAGTTCTTGACCTTGAAATTTAATGAACGAGAGACGATATCGTAAAAAGCTCACATATGATTATGTTCAATAGTTTTCTTAAATTAAGAATCTTAATAATATGCCAAAAATTAATATGTATTTAAAATAGTACAGGGGGTCTGCTTATAACGTCATGCGGCATGACTCATGCCCAAAAAACTGACTTGACCTTAATGCACTTTCAAAACTGACTTGACCTTATAACCATCTGAATTTTTTTTACAACAATAGGTTCTAAATTAACATGTGTCGTTCTAAATTTATATTTATCGTTCTAAAGTTACATGTATCGTTTTAAATTTACACCCAAAAAAAGTGGAAAAATACATGATTTATCTTGAATAAAACTGACTCGGCTTTAGTGCAAACAAACTGAATTGACCTTATAACCAGACCCCACTGTGAAATTTGATTTTGTGCAAAATCTTAAAAATGTTTAAAAAATTTTTTTCTAAAATTAATGCTAAAAATACTGAGCTACAAACGAGTATCATATTTTCTATTTTGACTTTTTAGGAATTTAATTACGCTGAAAATTTATGATACCGCCTATCCCTTGCCAATAGTACCAGGCGACATTGAACTAGACCAAAACGATAAAAAAAATAATCGAGTCATATTCATCATCACAAACACGACATATATCCCACCCAGTTTATCTTTCTCAAAAGAAAAAAAACATACTGAAGTCACATTCATTTGATCATACTGCATTGACCGTGAATACCGTTTGCTCATGATGAATATGACTCACATTTTTTTTTTTGATTTATTTATCCACTATTAAATTGATGGATGACCTCATTTCACATCTAAACAACCAATAAAAAACGTCAAAAAAACTCTCACGACATGAAAATGAAGCGGCGCAAGACGAACCATCTCATTTTTTTTTCTTCAAAATAATAATCTGGGATATGAATCTAATCGGTGACTGAAAAAGCGTGCATTGATAGGCCAGATAAATTAATTTTAACTCTTGAGATACAGCATGTCGTAATCGAGTATTTTTTTTCTGTAAGGTTCTTGTCATGTAAATTCAAACAGCATTTTTTTTTAAATAAAAAAAACAAGTTGATGTTCTTTCTGTTGGCCAATAGGAAAGACGCTCTTTTATTTTTATATTTGATAACACTGGACGCTGATTGGCTAGGAAATGATTAACCTCTCGTATCGCCGATAAGTTATCGGCCAATTCAGCCCAATTTTTTAACTTCTATTTCCAATTATTAAACCAAACGCTCTAGCACATTATGTTAACAAAATTACATGTTAACAGTTTGTGACGTTTAATGGTGTTAACATAACGTGTTAAGTGGTGTATACATACGTATTAAGTTTCCATTTTATAAGTTTTTTGGAGAAAAACCGGGATGCCACAGTGGCCACTTGTTGAATTTTGTAATTTAGTTGCTTCAAAACGGAACATCGAAGAAAACACGTTAATGGCACATATAAGTTAGATATGTACAAGTATATATATATAAATTTGATATAATATTACTGCTTGAACCACTATTAACCACTTACATGGCTATATACATAATAGTGCTTCAAATACTTTAATCTATGAGGATAATTGGAGAGTTAATGAATGATCACGTGTTATATTTGTTTATCATGCAAGCAATAAATGTTAACTTTAATGCGCAGCCGCTGATATTAACATTGTAACACAAAAAAGTTTTAACATATCCGTGGCATGCATTCCGGGAAATTTAAATCTGGAAACATACGTATGAACTACATGGAACTTCATATATGGGGTAATGATGCTTAACAAGTCCAAAAATGACTGACAAATTGCCATCAGGTGACATTTTGGCGCTAAAGAGCCAGTTGTATTTGTCAACCACTTCAGCGTTTTGAGGCCAGTACTTGACAACCACCGCTCTGAGACGGTATGGTTTTGGCCGAAAAACCGACATTTTCGGCATTTTATAGGTACATTTGACAAAAAATACTACGGTACTTTTATCTTTTTAATCGGCTGGCTAAATTCTCCCAGAATGTACGTGATTCGTCAAGTTAAGTGTCGAATTTTATCAAAATCTTATTAAAAATTCTGTAAAACCAATAAATATATGTTTCTTGAAAATAAATCAAAACCAAATAATATAACTTGTACTTGTAATTTATTCCCGAAAAATTGGCCTAAAAATCCGCAAGATAACGGAACGAGTGGAAATAAACTGCAAGATAACGTGTGACAACATAACAGCGCAGGGGTGTTATATATTTTGATACAATGATAATGATTGTTTTATCTCAAAAATATACTAAAAAACATATGAAAGACAGCTAATTTTTAGACAAAAGCATAACTTATGACTCATAATTGTTTAAAATGCTACTAGTTTTACCATAAAAATTGATTTCATTTGTAAAATAATCGTTGACAGAATGCGCCCTAACGTATTGTTTCGGATTTTTGGATTTTAAAAATTAGAAATCAAGGTCATGATACTCGAGTGGTCACCCATTTGTGTGGTTTTTTCCGATATTTTTTCACCTAGACCTAAATTAAAAAATCGGAAACAGTACGATTGTGCGCTTTTTTGGTACGCTTCGTTTACAACAAAAACGAATCCAATATCTTTAAAACTGTAGTACTAGTAGCGTTTATAAATTTCCAGTTTAGCTAAATTCACAACTCTGTCGGGCCTACGAGAAGAATTATCGTTCAACAAATGGAAGCCATTTGTTCTCCGGATCTTGATCTCCAACTTATAAAAAAATCGATAGAAATTCGTTGAAAATTAGAGCCGTTACAAGTTTACGTACTTTTACGTACTTTTTCAATGAAAAGTTTTCATAGTCAACTTTAGAAAAAAAAAACAATATTTTTATACGCCTCGTAAGAACTAAAAACCATCGTTTTTCCTCAAATATTTTGTCTCTACAAAACGTTTCGGAATTTACGGCATGGCGAAAAAAGACACCAAAAATAATTTGTACCAAAACAAATATCGAACCAAAGCAACAAAAAAAAAAGAACATTGCAGCGGTTTCCCGTTGAGCCAATGAGGTGTGCGGGTTAACCCCGTCATGCACGTGCATCAATTACACAACACGTTCAAAACGTTGACAAAAGAGACCGCGCGCGTTAAAAAATGAAAAATAAATGGCAGAGTGAGTCGTGCTTTTCAACCCACGCAATAACACACCTAAGCGCGCATTTTTTTTTCTTCTTTTTTTTTCTCTCGTTTTCGGCTGTGATATGACACAATTAAAGTTCATTAATACCACACACACAAAACAGAAAAAAAAATATAATTGATCATTTTTCATCACAAAAAAAAAATTAGAGACAAATTCCAACTGGCAGAGAGAGAGAGACCCCTTTACCCCAAATAAATTGTATTTAAAAAAACTCAAATATTTTTTTTATTTTTCAGCCACTACTACACCGTGAGAAAAACTGAAATAAAATAGAAAAATAAGAAAAAAGAAGCTCTCCGGAGGACTTGTGCGTCTGGAGGATTCTTCTTCCATCAGTCATCATCTTCCGTAAAAGGTATGAAAAAACACCCACTGTTCATTTTTATTTTGTTACATCCTTAATCAAAAACGTTAACCGATGTACGCCGAGCGGCGCGGTACTATACGCCTCGACCTTATTTACTGCATATTTTCCCTAAAAAACTGCCCATTCGGCTCGATTTTTAAATTAAAACGTATCTGAGAAGCTGGCCTTTAATTTATGCACTATTCTAGTTACAGTGCTGACGCTCTTAATTTGCATTTTTTGATTACTTGTGTTTTTTTTTCTTTGGGATAGTTGAATCTCTCGTTTTTTTTGCGTTGAGATAAAAAAAAAGATCTGCGATATGAAAATTAAGAATCACGAATAGTAATATCACGAATATGAAATCTCTCTTTCTCAAATCTACTCGCTTTTTTTTCTCTTATTGGTCGCGTGTGAGATAAAGAGCGAGAGGGAGCCGGATAGTGAGATAGTGCAGAGAGAGCGGCCTCACGATAGTGATACATGATAATAAGAAGATCCCGGAATCACGAAAAGTGAATCCAATCACGATCATGCTTTTTTTTTCTTTCTCTTTTGTGCCGTGTGCTCTGCTCAACGCTAGTTGCTCGGCTCTGCTTCTCGTGAGAAAAAAAA
>SCLG01000442.1:74660-87743 GCA_004367875.1 Oikopleura albicans
AATTATATTTTTAATCATGACCTTATAACCATTACCCTAGATATCATCATTACGTAATCCCAGTAATGTTGCGCAATTCATTATAATGTAATAGACTCAAAATTCCTAGAAATGTTAACAATAATTCAAAAGTGATCATGTAATTTATCTTGCTTTAGTGCTTAACAGTCTAGTCACTGGACTCTAGTGGTAATAAAGCATTGTATGTGACTCATTACATACCACTACACTATTAAAATTTATAGTACGATAATACATGTATAGACTATACCGTACGTAACATGTATTATCGTACTATAACTTTTAATAGTGTAGTGGTATGTAATGACTTGCACTACAGTATAGTGCAAGTCATTATTTTCCTAACGTCACTAAGAATACTTAGTGTTTATAAATGGAAGTGAAATGTGGCATATAATGAAATAATGTGAAAAATAATGAAGTTAAGTGACAAAGTGCAATAGTGGTAGTATTATAAAACTCGGTTTGATTGAGTTTGATGAGTATTCGAGGCTCGTTAAATTATTTATCGAATTTAAAATTCCTAAATGAAAGTTTAAGTACGTTTAAATAGTGTTTTATTATTTTTGGGATTATTCATGTCAGCACGATCTCTGACGTTGAGCGGTTTGTCTGTCCGATCAACTCAAAAAATAAACGAAAATAGACACCGATTTCGCGAAAAAAAAAAATCAAAATAGGATTCTGACATTTTTGCTACGCAAAGCTCATTTTCCGACATAATTGTCTTTAACTCGCAATCATAGGTCAGCATTTTAACCCCCATTGCGAATGTTTGGGTCACGACCCCGGTGTTTTGGCCTGTGACCCGAATTACCCATTTGGGGTCAAATTCGGGTCAAATATGATAGAGGAGAGGTCACTGTTTTTTTTGCAGATTTCGCCGATTTCTGCCCGCGAGATAAGGTTTTCCTGTTTATAGAGTGCCCAATAGAGTGAGGCAGCTTGCCAAAAAGTTACCCCCTATGCACTTATCCGGCCAAAGCGATATTCAAAAGTTGATCTAAAATGCGTAACAGAAAACTGGTAATTAGAAAAAAACTGAATTTTTTCTAGGGTGTCCAGAATGATTAGAAAACCGTATACAATTTTTTGTGCGTTTTTCGAATCATTTGGGACACCCTAGAGCAAATGAGTTTTAATCCAAAGTTAAATGTTTTAGTCCCGTGCGTAACGATTCATAGGTTTAGTACTGCGCTAATAATTACGAGAAACGATTGAGTTGACATTGATTTTCTTGAAAAAGTGTCAATTTAAGCGCACAGTTGTATTTCATAAAAAAAGATAGCGTATAGTAAGCCAAAGCTACTGGTTTAGTCTCATGAAATCGGCTACGCGTTTCTAGTATACCGTGTCGGCATATTTTAAAATGATATTGGCCAATAGGAGCACCCCATTGTAAGACAAAAAAAAAGAAAGTTGCTCTATTCTAGAAACGGTCAGCCGATTTTCATGAGGCTAAACCTGTATAAATCCATTGTATTTCGGTATCCCGTTTTCAAGATCACAATGTATAATTTTTGATAATCCAAAGCGAAATGGTTTATCGATCCAGACACTAAGAATAGTATTTAGACGGGCTTAATTTGAAAACAAAAACAAAAAACGCACTAAAATTGTTTATAAAGTAAAAACCGCTAAACAATCATTTTGCAGACATTGTATTTGTTGCAGTAATCCTTGCATCATGAGTTGAGGCGCGCCAACAACTTTACAACTTGTTACGATTTAAACGTGAATTATGAGATAAAAAAACATTTGTTAATGATAATATCTAAACGATGAATAGCAAAAAATGATATTTGACACGTCGAAAATTTTCGGCGAGAATGTCTGGGTGTCAAATTACACGGATGTTCAAATTTCAACGGCTAGTTGCGGTGGAAATATCGTTCGGCAGCATTTTTCGCGTAGACCTCGATTACACAGGGTGCGCAGTTATCTTGCGAACTTGGTCCTTGAAAAGTTGCAAGATAAGCGTTTTTCGCAAGATAACTGCTTAGTGCCTAATATGATTATTATAAATCCCGAAAAAAAAATTCTGAAAAGTCGTAAGATAAGCGTACGAGCGGGAATTTTCGCAAGATAACTGCGCACCCTGTGTATAACAATTATAATAACATTTGACCCCTCTATACATACACAAAAAGGGTCAAATTACATTTTTTTTTCATTTTCAAAATCGTGAAAATACAGAGGCGACTAAATTCGAATTTAAATCCATAAGTTTGACTAGCTCAAATTCTGAAAATGTCTCGAATGGTTACATTTTCCTGGCAAGATTAGGCACAAGGAATTTTATAATTGACTTCGGATTTAGTACCGGATATTCTGGCAGGGAAAAACTCAAACGCTAGGCGTTAAAAATTGATTTTTTTTTTTTTGATACGAACGTCAATGATAGTTTTACGAGACAATTACGGAAAATTCCCAAATTATTCAAAAGGTCCAAAATGATTTTAACTTTTTCCAAATATGACCTATTTTTCCATGAGTAAAGCTACGCTCCATATATATATTATATGTCCATATATTATATAGTTTTGTGATAGAAATTCCACGATCGATACAGATTCACGGACTGTACTATTATGTAATTGAATTTAATGTTTAAACAAAAATCGATAAATAGTCTCAAAATATGATTCGATTTTTTTTCACGATTTTTATATTTACTTTTGCCAGTAATAGACAGACTGTTGGTGTTAAGATGAATAACTTCAGAAATTTAGTAAACTATGGAAGTTTTTAGCCCATTTACCTTCGAACCCTACCCTACCCTACCCGTATATACCATGGTATTACCGCGGTAATTGGTGAACCCTACTTTACATGGTTTTTGAACTTTGGTTAGCTGAGTTAACGATTGAAAAAAAGTTTTACCGTACCCTACCCTACCGGAATTTACCATGGTTTTTGAAATCC
Source organism: Oikopleura albicans (assembly GCA_004367875.1). NCBI lineage: Eukaryota > Metazoa > Chordata > Appendicularia > Copelata > Oikopleuridae > Oikopleura > Oikopleura albicans. Next base: position 77,607 of record SCLG01000442.1, read on the forward strand.
GGTTACCGTTTACCATCTGATTACTGCGGTAATTCTTATTATAATCACGAGGATTACCAAAGTAATAAGATGGTTAACGGTAACCGGATTTCAAAAACCATGGTAACTTCTGGTAGGGTAGGGTACGGTAGAAGTTTTCTTCAATCGTTAACTCAGGTAACCAACTAATTTAGCAATCCTGAAATAGATCTTTTTTTACTTTGTTGACGATTTTGGTATTTGGTTAGACGATTAGTTAAAAAGTGGTGTTTTTGGGAGAGCAAACGCATACCCGAGTTTACCAGGGTTTTAAAAGTCCGGTTACCTGAGTTGACCGTTGAAAAAGGCTTCCACCGTACCCTACCGGAATTTACCGTTGAAAAAAAATTTTACCGTACCCTACCCTACCGGAATTTACCACAGTTTCGGAAATCTGGTTATTTGAGTTTACCGTTGAAAAAAAGCTTTTACCGTACCCTACCGTAATTTACCGTTGAAAAAAGCTTTTACCGCACGCTACCCTTTCGGAATTTACCAGGGTTTTGTAAATCCGGTTGTTTGAGTTTACCGTTGAAAAAAAGCTTTTACCGTACCCAACCGAAATTTACCGTTGAAAAAAAGCTTTTACCGTACCCTACCGTAATTTACCGTTGAAAAAAGTTTTTACCGTACCCTACCGGAATTAACCGTTGAAAAAGCTTTTACCGTACCCTACCGGAATTTACCGTTGAAAAAAGCTTTTACCGTACCCTACCGGAATTTACCGTTGAAAAAAGCTTTTACCGTACCCTACTGGAATTTACCGTTGAAAAAAACTTTTACCGTACCCTACCCTACTGGAATTTACCGTTGAAAAAAACTTTTACCGTACCCTACCCTGCCGGAATGTACCATTGTTTTTAAATCCGGTTGCCGTCGGAAAAAAAAATTTACCCTACGTGATACCGCGTTAATTATTATTATTGTTAATCCTGGTCTGTTTTATTTTGTTGAGGATTTTTGTATGTGGTTAGTCGATTAATAAAAGTGGTGTTTTTGGGAGAGAAGACGTACCCTACCCAAATTTACCAGGAATTTAGAAGTCCGGGTACCTGAGTTGACCGTTGAAAAAAGCTTTTACCGTACCCTACCGGAATTTACCACGGTTTTGAGAATCCGGCTATTTGAGTTTACCGTTGAAAAAAAGCTTTTACCGTACCCTACCGGAATTTACCACGGTTTTGGAAATCCGGTTATTTGAGTTTACCGTTGAAAAAAACTTTTACTGTACCCTATCTGAAACAGCGCTAATTATTATTATTATTATTAATCCTAAAATGGATCTTTTCTTTATTTTGTTGCGGATTTTTGTATTTGGTTAGTCGATTATTTAAAAGTGGCGTTTTTGGTAGGGAATGGGCTCGATGGTAATATCAACATGCCGCTTTTCTCTATTTCTATTTCGTGGCAAATTTTGACAGCGGCTAATCGTGGGCCTAATCACGTGTTTTGTAACTAGCAGAATCATTTCGTGAGTTTCTTCTATCACGGCAACAGGTACTACACACTCGAAACATATCTTTAGAGTCACAAAAAAAAGCTGCTCATTATTCCAAATTTCATATTTTTTTTTTATTTTGTAATATTACTAGACTTTTTTGAAGTTCATATTTTTTTCTCTTGACAAATTAACGGGCTGGGCGGGTTTACACGTTATGAGCTAGTTTTTTCAAAGTTTTGCTATTTTTTATTATTTTTAGGTTAAAATTGGGCCTGCTGGAAAACGTAAAAATTTGCGTGAGCAACAAAGAAATTCAAAGATTTGATATTTTTTTTTCAAAAATTGAAGAAGCCGCAAAACTATTTACTAAACCATCAAATTTGTTACTCTTAGATAACAAAAATATCAAAATTTAAAACGTTATTATTCTAAGGGTCAGACGAACGGACCTTAAAAATTGTCATACACTTATTTGAACAATGGTTTCACTAAGATTAGATAACGAAATTTTATAGCCGAGCATATCATATTTAAATATTCTAATTTTGAGGGTCAGTTTCATCAGTTTGAAGGTCACTTGTTTAATCTATATTAAAATTATTTTCGAATATTTTTTAATCCGATAGTTTTTTCCCCAAAAAATTGCCTCATCAGTTGTTTGACCAGATTCGGTTTTCGTTTTTGGTCAAGTTCATGCTGGATAGTTACGAAGGTCAATTAATTTTTGACGTCGGTAATACAATTAATTTTGAAGGTCAATTATTCTACATCAATAACGGGCAGTAACCTTTTGGTTAAAGATAGCCTGTTTTACGTTTCAGGTTGCGTAATTTTATTTTAACCCAGATAATAACATCTCACTCAGTCGGTCAGGCACGAGTTAAAATATATAATTTTACCCCGCAAGGCTCATCTTCGAACATAAATTTTAATTGAGCAAGTTTGATAAGAAATATGACCATTTAATCCATTTCTATATCCTTGGTTAACCAGGATTTATGACCGGATGATATTTTTTAATCGAAATAATTGATCATAATTTCCGTGTCTATCAGCTAATGGATTCGTAAAATTAGTTTCTAATAATCAAAGTAAAAATCCTTTGAAAGTTTACCTAATAAAAAAGTATCGGCGTCGCCAAATAAAGGTCGTCTTTAAAGATTGAATTTGACTTTAAGTCCACGAGAAAAATATTATTGCTCCAGATAAGGGTTGGTGGTTTTAACATTGTATGGATATTTTATTAATTGTTGATCTGCTCATGGATATTTAAAAAAAAATTTAATAAATAATAATTTATTAATAATGTTCATGAGCAGATCAAAAATTAATACAATATCCATACAATGTTAAACCCACCAACCCTTATTTGGAGAAATAATATTTTTCTCGGAGACACGCGACCCTTATTTGGCGTCAGCGATCCTTCGTTGAGGGCTCCTAATTTGGTTACCTCCTTAAATCCAATTAAAAAAGTTCGAATTAAGATTATTAACAGGACCAACTCGCAAATTCCCAAAAATGCTATTTTTGAACCGGTCCATTTTGAGAAAATATACCAGCGAATTAAATTCTTTCTTTTGAGAAAAGATATGCGTCGGATAATACTGATATCGGATAAAAAATCTCTAATGAGTTTTTATTACGTTATCAAAATATGTGTAATATTTTGGCACTCATAATATCCCACGGGTCAAAATTAAATTTAGTTTTATTCAGATAACATTTTTTCACACACCGTTTTTGTTTTGTGAAACTGCGCACTAAAAGGGCGCTCCATTAGTTGGTATTTTTGCTGGCTTCTATCCTTGTTTTTTGTGATTTTGAGAGATTTTTGAAGTATATTAACTCTCAGGGGGAAGGAGTTTTTAGGGGAAAATGTGTGTATATAAAATGTATGTATTGTAATATAAAATGTATGTATGTATTAAAAAATTCACAATAATTCGCAATAATTCAAAAAAACTGGTAAAACCAAGTTTTAGAGCTCGTCAAACTAGGTCGATTTGACTATTCAGAAATTGATTTGGGCCACCAAGGCCCCCTAGAGAGCTGTTTGAAATCTCCAACCAACGCAAAAAACACCGTCAATCGAATTTTCTCGAAAAGTTGAGGGGGGTCAGCAATACCCGTTATGCCCTACGGGGCCTCCATATGCCTTAAATCGACGAAAAAACAAGTTGCGTGTCTATATACACGCACTTCCCCCTGGGAGTTAATTATGAAATAAGAAATGTGAAAAGTCATAGTTGATGATACCAACGTCCTTAATAAAAGCCTATTTTTGGTTTTGAGGAAAAACGATTATTACTTGGTTATAAGGTCTGTTATTTAGCTAGATAATGCCTTATTAACTACTCTGTTTTAGATATACAAAACGCGTAATATCTAAAAACGTGGAGTTAATAAGGCACTATCTAGCTAAATAACAGACCTTATATCTAACTAATAGACGTTTTTCCTTAAAACCGAAAATTTGCTTTGTTTAACTCTTAGGGGGAAGGACTTTTTGATAACTCGTAGGGGGAAATTGTGTGCACGTATGCCTTAAATCGACGAAAAACCAAGTCGTGTGCATATATGCAAACACTTCCCCCTGCGAGTTAAGGACCTTGGTATTATCATAAACTATGGACCATAGTTCCAAATAACGGACTTTTTCCGGAATAAATTCGTGATTATTCATAATTTTGTATTGTTCCAATTCAGGATTTTTAGAATTTGTATTTCGAATGGTTAAAAAAAGTTTTGTGTAAAAATTGATATTTTAAAGTCTATTTATAGAACATGGTTAGGTAACGTTAAAAAATCTTTTAGTTAGTTTTTACCACATACACAGTCTGGTCTGGTTTATGGTAAAAGAGAGATATGAATGTTTTTGGAAACATAGCAGGAGAGATCAGACTTCAAAATCAATATTTTCTCTTCAGTTGAAAAATTATAAATCCTTAGAAAGCTCATTTAACTCTCGGAAACCATTTTTTTTATTTCAGCGGAAGCTGGCCAAAGCTTTTGAGGCCATGAATACATATTTTAAATATCGTATAATAAAATGATATTTATATCCGATTCATAGAATCTTTCACAGGCGGCTTGGTTATAAGGTCAGCGTTTTAGACCGTTATAAGGTCAAGTCATTTTTTGCACCCGGTCAAGTCAGTTTTTTTTTGAGAAGCATATTTTTTGGGGAAAAGTCTTTAAAATCATGTTTTTTGGATGAGTATGTTTTTTATATAACCTGGGTAACCCCAATAACGGACGTCTGTGTTAAACAAGCGAAAATAGGGCCAACTAAATCAGGAATTTTGTCAGAAACAAAAAATATGATTATTATGAGTTATTATTAATAATTCTAACTCATAATAATCATATTTTTTTATTTTTCTGACAAAATTGCAGACGTCCGTTATTTGGGTTACCCAGCTTATATTAAACCATATGAAGTAGACACTAAGCCGGCCATCGGTATCAAATACCTATAAAGTGCGTATTTCATCAAAATTTTAAAAATAAATTTTTTTGTATCATTAGTTCATTGCTTTTTTTGCTTTAATAGGTTTTTAACACTTTTTTGCCACACTTTTATTATTTCAAGTGTTAAATAACTTATAAAAATGTATCTCATTATAAAATCAGAAAACCAAAAATGGCCCAAAAGATTGTTATCAGCTTTTGAGATTTATCAATATTTAAAAAAAAAATCTGATCGAATATTTTGGCTTCATTTTTTCCGGTTGATTTTGTACGGTCGTCATTGGTAAACATTGATTATTTTTGAAACAATGTAAAAGTTTCGGGTTGCAATTTCCGCGAAAAATATTTTCTTGTTTTTTTTTNATGCTATTTTTGAACCGGTCCATTTTGAGAAAATATACCAGCGAATTAAATTCTTTCTTTTGAGAAAAGATATGCGTCGGATAATACTGATATCGGATAAAAAATCTCTAATGAGTTTTTATTACGTTATCAAAATATGTGTAATATTTTGGCACTCATAATCTCTCACGGGTCAAAATTAAATTTAGTTTTATTCAGATAACATTTTTTCACACACCGTTTTTGTTTTGTGAAATTGCGCACTGTAAGGGCGCTCCATTAGTTGGTATTTTTACTGGTTTCTTATTTTTGTGATTTTCTGTGATTTTTGAAGTATTAACTTTTTATTTCAAAATTTATTAATTAAATACAACGTCCTTGATAAAAGCCTATTTTTGGTTTTGAGGAAAAACGATTATTACTTGGATATAAGGTCTGTTATTTAGCTAGATAATTTCTTATTTACTCCACTGTTTTAGATATACAAAACGCGTAATATCTAAAAAAGTGGAGTTAATAAGGCACTATCTAGCTAAATAAGAGACCTTATATCTAAGTGATAGACGTTTTTCCTTAAAACCGAAAATTTGCTTTGTTTAACTCTCAGGGGGAAGGACTTTTTGATAACCCGTAGGGGGAAATTGCGTGCACGTATGCACACACTTAGAAATTCACAATAATTTGCAATAATTCTGGCAAAACTGATTTGGGCTACCAGGGCCCCCTACAGAGCTGATTGAAATATCCAACCTACGCAAAAAATACCGCCAATGCAATTTTCTCGAAAAGTTGAGGGGGGTCAGCAATACCAATTCTGCCCTACAGGGCCTCTTTATACCTTAAATCGACGAAAAACCAAGTCGTGTGCATATATGCACACACTTCCCTCTGCGAGTTAAGGACCTTGGTATTATCATAAACTATGGTCCATAGTTCCAAATAACGGACTTTTTCCGGAATAAACTCGTGATTATTCATAATTTTCGATTTTTCCAATTCAGGATTTTTAGAATTTGTATTTCGAATGGTTAAAAAAAGTTTTGTGCAAAAATTGATATTTTAAAGGCTATTTATAGAACATGGTTAGGTAACGTTAAAAAATCTTTTAGTTAGTTTTTACCACATACACAGTCTGGTCTGGTTTATGGTTAAAGAGAGATATGACTGTTTTTGGAAACATGGCAGGAGAGATCAGACTTCAAAATCAATATTTTCTCTTCGGTTGAAAAATTATAAATCCTTAGAAAGCTCATTTAACTCTCGGAAACCATTTTTTTTATTTCAGCGGAAGCTGGCCAAAGCTGAGGCCATGAATACATATTTTAAATATCGTATAATAAAATGATATTTATATCCGATTCATAGAATCTTTTACAGGCGGCTTGGTTATAAGGTCAGCGTTTTAGACCGTTGTAAGGTCAAGTCAGTTTTTTGCACCCGCTCAAGTCTTTCTACGTTTTTTTGGATGAACACCCTCCCATATATCATACATCTTTCTAAGTATCTAAAGCGCGTGTAAGGCCAAAGCGAACCGAACCTACGTAAATAAAAAAATTAAATTATTCGCTTTGACCTTACACGCGCTTTACTTCATGTGTTTTTATATAAATTGGATAACCCCAATAACGGACGCCTGTGTTAAATAAGCGAAAATAGGGCCAACTAAATCAGAAATTTTGTCAGAAATAAAAAATATGATTATTATGAGTTATTATTAATAATTCTAACTCATAATAATCATATTTTTTTATTTTTCTGACAAAATTGATGAGTTATTTGGCGTTATTTTCGCTTATTTAGTACAGACGTCCGTTATTAGGGTTACCCCGGTTTATAAAAGCATATGAAGTAGACACTAAGCCGGTTATCGGTATCAAATACCTATTAGGTGCGTTTTTAACACTTTTTTTGCCACACTTTTATTATTACAAGTGGTTAATAACTTATAAAAATGTATCTCATTACAAAATCAGAAACCCAAAAATCCCCCCAAAAGATTGTGATCAGCTTTTGAGATTTATCTATATTTAAAAAAAAAATCTGATCGAATATTTTGGCTTCATTTTTTCCGGTTGATTTTGTACGGTCGTCATTGGTAAACATTGATTATTTTTGAAACAATGTAAAAGTTTCGGGTTGCAATTTCCGCGAAAAATATTTTCTTGGTTTTTTTTTGTTAATGGAATCTCACATTTTCAACAGAGAACTTTTCAAATAAGAAGTTTTTATAATCGTTATATACACAAAGGTATGTAAATTTATGTTAATAGTGGTAAATTTATGCCATTAAATTAAAAAAGTGAACGTAATGGGAGCAGAAAATTTATTTCAGATTTACAGACAAAAAATACCAAATCGGATATTTTAGAAAACAAAAACGCTTTGGCTATAATATACACCACCCTAACCAGTTATCGAAACTGTTTTGCTTTAAAAGTGTTACGTTTAAGAAGTGTTAAGCTCAAAAAGTGTTAAACTTAAAAAGTGTTAAGCTTAAAAAGTGTTAAAGTAATCAGATTTTGTTAAGATTATTGGTAAAGGCGTTTTTTGTTGCAAAAATTTTATGTTTCGTCAGGCAATTTTATTGAAAAATTCAATTTTTATACACTCCTAACTCGCAATTGGGACGCTCCTAATAAGAACGAGTTATCCTAATAAGGGGCGCTTTTTCGGAAAAAATGTGTCTAAACGTCCCAAAATGGACACTTTAGAAAAATCAAAATTGGACGTTATTATGGAGAATGAAAACATCACTTTTGGGAGTACGGAATGTATAGCATTAAAAAAAGATAGAACTCACAATGGCACCTTCTGATTCGGTCTCTTTTCTTTTGTGGCCAAAGGTTAATCCGTCGAAGTTTTAACCTTTTGAGCAATGTCATTGGTCAGAAGTGGATAAATTTCGGCGGTTTCCCCTTTCGCCACAAAAGAAAAGAGACCGATTCAGTCGGTGCCCTCACAATGTGTTCGGTAACATTTCGAATTTTTTTTTTTGCTTGTAATTTCTTGTTTCCTGAAGTTTTTGGTTCCTTTTTTATGTTGATGTTACAAATGTTGAATAATCTTTTTATCCAAATTTCCTACCAAAAAGCGAGTTTTACAAAATTATCAAAAATAAATCTTTATTTTTTTCGAAAACATAAGTTAACGATGTTTTCCCCAGAAGTTTTAGGTCATCTTTATCGTTAATAATATGAAAAGAGAAAAAAATGATGAAGAGCGAAGTCTAGTATATTGTGTTAAGCGGCGTGTCCCCGGTGTGGTAAGGGGTGGTAAAGTCTTGAGGGGTACTCCAAGTGTGGTATTAGATTCGGAATCGACATTTACTAAACCTGCTTGTAGCCGTTTCGGTTCTTCACATCAATCCGCAATTCGTTCAAATTGGACTTTTTTTTCACCCAAGAATATTAATTTTTCAATAATTTGTGTTCCAAAAGCAAAAAAACAGGAAAAAATGTGTTAAAAAACATACACAACAGATTTTTTACACACGTCGATTTACATAGAGACATAAAAAAAGTGGGAGACACGAAAAAAATAATTTTCACCAAAATCGCCTTTTCATTAAAACGCTTTTTATTCACAGGTAGGTGTGAGATATAATTTTTACGAAATCTTGGGTTTCCAACGGGATATTTTTGATGGAGGATTTTTTTTGTCTTCTTCAATTGCTGGAAGAAGTGAGGAGGGCACCGGACGAATTTGGGGAAAGTTGAATAAGAGGGAAAACATAAGAACTGGCCCTTTTTTGCTTCTGAGAGGGGAAAATTCATTTTTGTGATGGCTTCAATTAACGCCAACTGCTGTATATAATCAGTATTAGGCACCGGTGATTTTTGGATAAAGCGGGAAAAATGAAATTGAATAATATTTTATGTTTAAAAAATGGTTTAAAGCAGTGACCAAGTTAGTTTCAGAGCACCAAAAAGCACCGGTGTGGTTTGGGAAAATTCACATTTTCCGATTTTCCAAAAACATGTTATAATGGAAAAATACCGTGCCCAAGAAATCGGTATCATCTCATAGTAATGAAAACATCAAAACATACAAAAGTAACATTTTTAAAAGAAATGTTTCATATTCAGAAATTCCAAATTCGAACTGCCTAATTCGGTATTTAACTTTATTTTTTTAATTTTAAAAATAACAATTTATGGGTGCCCATGTCAATTTGTCTTGTGTTTAGATCTCATTTTTCTTATTTCATATTGTCGCTTGATCGGTTGTGTGCCGCGTTTTTCACCATTCTTCATGATTCATGAGCGGCCCCTGACTCACGAGAAAAACGCGCACGAAACGAAAAAAAAGGAGAAGAAAAAAAAATGAGGCGTGATCGTGATATATCATCACCATTGGCATTAAGAGCGGCCGCCCCATGTTTTGACAAAGCAATTGAAATGTAAGCAATCCCGGAGTTAGTATAGTACAGCCTGACTCACATGAAAACTCTAAGCCACCGACTCCGCACCATTATATACATAAGAGCCTCCTTTTTTTTCTTCTCTCTCTTGTGAAAAAAATAAAATAAAACTTCATTTGCAGGACGTTTCACGACGTGCCGGTTTTTTCACGAGTGAAAGAGGGTCGCCCCCGAGTCCCGAATCCTCGTGAAAAGCAAAAACGGGCGAGCGCCGAGCAAATGTGAGAGCCTGCTCACTCACCGGGGCCCCGTTTTTTTTTTCTTTTTCACGGGAAGAAATTCTCACGAAATCATGCGTTCACGACAAAAAAAAAACTCGCCAATCACGATACACACCAATAACACACGCACACACATCCACTCAAACACACATTAACTCCACCATAATATACCCAATACTTTTTTTTTCTCCTTCGCATAGATATTTTTATTCTTTTATTTT
>SCLG01000442.1:87753-102674 GCA_004367875.1 Oikopleura albicans
ATTCTTTTGAGAGAAAATAAAACACGAAAAAAATGTAATAGAGATATTAATTTGATTTCGATCAAAAAGAAAAAAAAAACATGAATATTATGAGCAACAAAGCTTGAAATCAGAGATTGCAAACAGAAAAAGGTAAAATCATGTTTTGGTTTAAAAAAAAATTCGTGAAATTTCATAAATTCGGTTTAAAACGCTCCGCGGAATATTTTTTTATGTGGGAAACTTGTCTGGGAAATTTACCATGTCTGGCAAATTATCACGGTATATTTCTAAGTTTTTATTATTATTTTGTTTTCTTGCTGCTCATGGTCAACCATGAAAAACAAAATTACCATGTCATCATATTCCATCCGTTTATTGTTGAAATTTCACATCGTATATTTTGGGTACACTTTATATATTATGATAATGCCTAAACATGATACATTTCGATGGCAATTTTCACATTTTTTTTAAATTTTTATTTTGGTTAATTTTTCGGAGGGGGAAAACATAAAACAAAATGTGGAAAGTCGGAAAGAATTGAAACTGGGGGAAGATTTGGAGAGTTTTGAAATATTAAAAAAACTTTGTTTTTGAATTCTTTGTCTCCCTTTTTTTAATATGATCCATATGTTTTTTTTTCTTTTTCTCTCTTTCCTCATTTTCATGGATGTTTTCACGGATTCCTTGATTTTTTATTGGACAAGCAATAATTCACTCGGTCATGCTAAGTAGCGGTATTACTAGCTCAAATTTTTCTGCTCTCTTTCTTTTTTTTTGGTTGATTTTCATTTCATTCATGTAGCCCGCCGAAAAAAGAAAAAGAAAAAAAAATACTACACTTAGACTACCGTACTAGACTAATGAGAGGAACTGTTCGTTGGGTTTAACCAAGATATTTTTCTTATTTTTGTATTGCTTCGGATATGCCCGATTTGCAGCACAAATTTCGAAAATCGCCCGTTTTTTCTCGAAATTTCTCTGAAAAAAGCGAAAATTCTGTTTCTCCAGAAAATATTTAGTCTCCCCGGGCAAATAGAATTTCTTTGGAATATTTGCTAAATAATATAATATGGCATATTGCGTTTGAAAAACAGTAAAAGTTGGTCTTTTTGCAAATGTGATAATTAATACTTAGTTTTATTTTATAATTATTAGCCGCACATGAAAATGATAATTAAATTGTAATGATTTGTAATGACATAAAATGTTAATTTTATTCGTACCAGTTATCATTTAATAATATTTTAACCTCTCAATACCATTTTTAAGTCAGAATTGTGACGGAAAAAAATGTTATTAGGTTTCAATTATTTTAAACGAATAAATTGATCATTTATCTAGTTTAAAGCCCAGAAAAATAATTAATTTCTAAAATAATAATAATTATATCATAACATTTGAGAATTCTGGATTTTTCTGAAGTTCAAACTTTACTCAAAAGTTGTTTTAAATTTCATTTCTGGTAAAGTTTTATTCCCCTAACATAATAAAGTACCATAAATAATCAAAATAAGTGCCCAAGCGATAATTTAAATAATAATAGATATAAATAATTGTTTCTTAAATTTAGTTTGGATGAGTTATTACGTAAATTTATAATTTAAATAAGCTATTACTTAAAATCTAAAGTTTAAACAATTATTTATGGGTTAAATCAGTTTAAAACTACGCCATTAACTCTTACGCTACCGACAGTCAATATACCTTGCAAGTTCTAATGTGCCAAACGTCACATCTATTGTTTGGTTTTATTTAAACGTTTCAAATTTATTGTAAATATTTTTTATATAAACTGAATATAGAATTATATTAAATTTTATAAATTTCCCGAAAAAACGAGGTTTAAATATAATACAGGCCTGTCGCCTTTTTATTGACACTTTCGCATGACTCATAGGGCCTAAAATATGTCAAGATATGGGAACATTTTCGCAATTAAGGGCAGAAATAGCCCACATGCACGCGTCATCATGACTCATCGGGCCAAAATCTGTCAAGAAACGGGGGTTTTGTCAAGAAAAAGGCTGTAAAGAAAAAGGCGATAGGACTGTAATATAAAATAGCGTGTGTGTCAAACGGCACATAAGGTCTCACTTTGGTTAAAGAACTAAGAGGCCAAAAATATTATTATTTAACTTCTAATTATTTAATAAGTATTAATATTTAAACATTAATATTATGGAAAATATGTGCCATTTGACACATTGGGTCCAGCAAAAGTCCCAATTATAAAATAAAGAATCATAAAATAAATATATGACTTTGAAACTAATATCTTATCTTGCTAATAACGTCGTCATTTTTAGCCCAATGATTATTTTTCATTTTTCTTTTTTTTTGTGAAAAAAGTGGTCTCATATCATGATAAAATATGAAAGAAAATAACAATCCATTTTACTTGAAGTTGTCATGAAATCATGAGAGATGTGTTAAGTCATAATACGTATATTTTGACAATAAGACTTGTTTTTTTGTGTTTTTCATGTATTTTTCACGAATAGAAAAGAAAAAAAACGAAAGAAAAAAAAAAGTAAAAGTATTTGTGTTATCCAATTGAAAGGCTTAATCGATATTAGCTTTGTACAGATAAGGTATCATGTCTAGTGGTAAAGTAGAATATTTATCCGTGATAGATCTTTCTCTCCATGACATGTTCGGGGGCTTCACCGCTCTTTTCACGAATATGAATATAAACCACGATTTAACTCGACCTACCAATCTTAATTTCCCAGCTCTCGCAATTTTCACTTCACATTTCATTTTATCATATATTATTATTAGTTTTTTTTTTGCTATTTTATTTTATGTTTAATTTTGCTAAAATTTATCACTAAACAAGAAAAGAACATAAAAAAGGTAAATTAGAGAAACATAAAAAGAGAAAAAATGCATGTTTTTTGCGAAGATACAGTGGTGTCCTAGTAAGGGATTTACAAAAAAAAAGCCGGTTAAGTCCTAGTCGTTTAGATAGGTGTATGTTAATTATCATTTTTCTACATATAACTTTTCTTTAGATTGAAAAGTGCCCAATTTGGGATACCCCCTTTTTTATTCATATCGTTTGTCTAAAATGAATTCGAACAAGTTTTATGTATGGCTGTTTTTTTCGTTGGCCATGTGTCCTATTTGGGTTATCCATATTTTTATAAAAAAACGGTTTGTGTAAAGTGAATTCGAACAAGTTTAACTACGAATCTTAATTTCTCAGCTCTCGCAATTTTCACTTCACATTTCATTTTATCATATATTATTATTAGTTTTTTTTTTTTGATATTTTATTTTATGTTTAAGTTTGCTATAATTTATTACTAAACAAGAAAGATAAAAAGGTAAATTAGAGAAATAAATACGAAAGAGAAAAATGCATGTTTTTGCGAAGATACAGTGGTGTCCTAGTAAGGAATGTTAAAAACAAGCCGGTTAACTCTTAGACGCCATTAGGGATTTAAATAGGTGCATTTTAATTGCCCTGGCCCTGTATATTACTATTTTTTTAACTTGAAAAGTGCCAACTTTAGGCTCACCCTATTTTTATATATCGTTCGTCTAACATGAATTCGAACAAGCTTTATTTATCACTATTTTGTTCATTAGGAAAGTGCCCAATTTGAGGTAACCCTATTTTTATACATATGGTTCGTCTAAAATGAATTCGAACAACAATTTGATTTAAGTCGACCTACCAATCTTAATTTCCCAGCTCTCGCAATTTTCACTTCACATTTCATTTTATCATATATTATTATTAGTTTTTTTTTGCTATTTTATTTTATGTTTAATTTTGCTAAAATTTATCACTAAACAAGAAAAGAACATAAAAAAGGTAAATTAGAGAAACATAAAAAGAGAAAAAATGCATGTTTTTGCGAAGATACAGTGGTGTCCTAGTAAGGGATTTACAAAAAAAGCCGGTTAACTCCTAGTCGTTTAGATAGGTGTATGTTAATTACCATTTTTCAACATATAACTTTTCTTTAGATTGAAAAGCGCCCAATTTGGGATAACCCTATTTTTATTCATATTGTTCGTTTAAAATGAATTCGAACAAGTTTTATATATTGCTTTTTTTGCAATGTGTCCTATTAGGGTTGTCCATATTTTCATAAAAAAGGTTAACTCTTAGACGCGATTAGTGATTTATATAGGTGCATTTTAATTGTCCTGGCCCTGTATATTACTATTTTTTTAATTTGAAAAGTGCCAACTTTAAGCTAACCCTATTTTTTATATATCGTTCGTCTAACATGAATTCGAACAAGGTTTCTGTATTACTATTTTTTTTAATATGAAAATTGCCAACTTTAGGCTCACCCAATTTTTTATATATCGTTCGCTTAACATGAATTCGAACAAGTTTTAGGAATTACTATTTTGTTCGTTAGGAAAGTGTCCAATTTGAGGTAACCCTATTTTTTATACATATAGTTCGTCTAAAATGAATTCGAACAACACTTTGATTTAACTCGACCTACCAATCTTATTTTTTTTTGCTATTTTATTTTATGTTCAAACTTTGCTGAAATTAATTACAAAATTAGAGAAACATAAAAAGAGAGAAAAAAAAAATGCATTTTAAATAGGCGAAAATACAGTGGTATCCTAGTAAGAGATGTTTAAGAAAAGCAAGCCGGTTAACTCCTAGTCGTTTAGATAGGTGCTTGAAAAATTTGGAAAGTGCCAACTTTGGGCTAATCCTTTTTTTTTCACATAACGTTTGTCTAAGATGAATTCGAACAAGTTTTATGTATTCCTGTTTTTTTCGTTTGAAAAGTTTTCATTTAGAGCTAACCATATCTAAACAACTTTTACGAATTATTATTTTTTACAGTTTTGAAAGTGCCCAATTTGACATAACTCTATTACAATACTATGATTCATACTCTATGAATATAAACCACTTATATCTTAGTGATATCTCAGTAAAAGATGTTTAACAGAAACAAGCCGGTTAACTGCTAATCGTCTAGTTAGGCGCATGCTAATTATTCGTTTTCTAAATAATTTAGTTTTTTGATCCGGAAAGTGCCAAAGTTAGGGTAACATTTTTACATATTGTTCGTCTAAAGTGAATTCGAACAATTTTTATTAATTACTATTGTTTCGTTTAGAACGTGCCCAATATTGGGCATTCTTATTGTAGGAATTTAGATTCCTTGTATCTTGTCGTTATAACGTGGGGGTAAATAGCGTATTTTTGGCGGCACCGCGGGTTTTTGGAGAAAATGGTGAATTTTTTTTGACGATTGAGTTTTAACGAAATTGTTGAAGGTATTTTATCGAAATCTTATTAACCGTATATTTTTCTAGATGTCTTGGCCTGGTGGTATACCGCCGGGTTGGGGAAATCCTAACATGATGGGCATGCAGGGTCAAGGTCAGGCGCCCCAAGGCCAGGGGTATCCCGGTTACGGCCAGCAGCCCCAGGGATACCCGACGCCACAACAACAGTCCCAGCAGAATGCGTGGGCGTCACATGGGCAGCAGGCGCCAGGTCCGCCCAATCCTTATGGTGGGTACGGGCAGGCAGCGCCCCAAGCCCCTCAACAAAACGGGCAATTTGCGGGCATGGGCGGGTACGCGGGCAACCAGTACCCGCAGATGAATCCCGCCGCGGGTAATCAAAATCAAATGAGTCAACATTATGGGATGAATCCGATGATGGCGGGGTATCAGTCCCATCATCATCAGTACGGCGCCACAGTGCCCTCTAGCGTGCCCAATAAGAGCCAGCACCAAAGTGCGGGTCTACTTAGCGGGCACCAGTCNCACAGTAATTACCCCCACCAGTCGTTCCCCGCCGCCCGCAACGGCCCCCCGCCACCCGCAATGGCACCTGTAAGTCAAAGTCAAACTGCGACTCCTGGAACCCCAGGAGGCGTTAACTCCTCGCTAACCGAGTTGTTACAGAATCCGAATGCGGCGGCCCCGAGCTCTCTGGCGCCACAACGACCCCGAGCGCCCTCCTCGACCAATGTGACCTCGGTGTATGGCCAACCAATGAGCACGCCTGCCCAACACAACCCGGCCAGCCGACAGCAGCCCCCCGTGCCCAGCAGCCAAGCGATTAGCCAATCACAGAACATGAACGGATCCAACATGTACAACAGCCAGAATAACACGAAAATGTTCAATAACCCCTTGACGGAACAAAACCTGTCACCGATGCCCAACTTCAGTTTTAATCAACAGCCCAAGGTCAGTCAGAACATGGTTAACTCCCAGGGGAGCGAGTGGGGAATAAAACGTGACAGCAGCGTATTAAAAATTGTAAATTATGTGACTGCAAATGAATATGACACCAGGGAATTCGAATAGTAAAACATTATGTTTTCAATGAAGTTTCAAAAAATGTCAAAAATTGGTCTTTTATGGGTTAACACCTGTGCTCCCGTTTTTAATCTCATGCCAAGAACTGCGCTCTCGAATGTGCCAAATGGCACTGATGCTTGAAACAAAAGTAGTGTCTCATTATCCCAATAAATCTCTAAAATCAAACTGAGGCCTGACTTTCATCCATTTATTGGAATTATTAGACACGGTCAATTTTCGGTTAATAAGAGGTATAAAAGTATGAACACCGGTAACTGCATGTCAATTGGCGGTTAACCCGAAATAGCGATACTTATAAGCGATTTAGAGCTATTAGCGAAATAAATGAAAAAAGTGCCACATGGCACTGTCGAGAGCGCAGGAGTTAAGAAGTAAAAAGTTTTAACGAAATGACAAATGGTAGCCGGTACATTATATTAGAAATTAAAGCTGATATGTCTATTTTTCGTCTCCATATAAATGAATTACAATCTACTAACTCCCAGGGGAACATGGTCTCAAACTATGACCTCATATCGACATTTACCTTGGTTTAGACCGTGTATGGTAGACAACACACGTTACCTCCCCGGGGAATATATTCTCATTTCTTCCGTAATTGTTTGAACTTTTTTGTTTAGTCATATTCACTTAGCTTAACTCCTATGCGATCACCCAATTATAACAAATTATTAAATAAGCTCTCACTTTCAAAACATAATTTATTTTTATTGAGCTATCGTTGAGGAGTTAAACACTCGATTTGACTTTGGCGTGAAGTCGGAAATACAATTAGACTTTAAGACTTTATAATTCGATTTTACAAAATTTGGTTGAAATTTTCAAAAAACTGAACTCGTTGCTAAAAAAACATTTTTTTATTATATTATTTGAAAATTTTCTTGACATTTTTTATATATAAGGATCCGTAAGTGCCTAGTTTCCCACAAAGTATGAGATTTTCCCACTATGTACTGGAATCACTGTAGGGCGTTGGTTTTCATTTATCACCTACTTTTCAATGTGCTAATATTTTATAAACTTTTTTGAAAAAATAAAATGGTCATTTTTCTGTTTTGTTCTAACCAATCAGGTGCCGAAACAGCCCCGTAAAACGCTAAACGCACTTTGTTTTATCTAATTTTTGAATGACTTGATTTTTCGATTCGTTTGAAAGCCGAGTGTTTTTTTTTATTATGTTTAACCCGTATGCTCATGTGGGACAAATTTGCAACAATTAAATTGTTGCCGGAGTTTGTTATCATTAACCAAATTTACAATGATAATAAGTCTAAACATATTGTTTAATGATAATGTTAGGTTTACGAGTTTTTTTTAACCGACAAAGGCAATTTGGTCATTATTTATGAAGTTTCCTCAATGAAACAATTGTCAGTGTTAAAATGAGCATACGGTTGTCAATTTTATGTTTACCATTTTTGTGTCTTTTGTTGAATAATTGCCCGTGGAATAATGAGATCCAAACATGGCTCGGATGCATCCTTAACATGACATTTTCGGTCTTTTTTTTCTAATTTTTAAACCGGTTACCATTTGTTAACAGAACATTACTTTTAAAATCTCCGAATCTAATCTTGGGTGGTTTTTGTGGCACCGCCGAGGATTTGGCCCAAGTTCAATTAAATTAGCGTTATCAATTTAAGGGGGGCATTGTTTGGCATATCACGTAAGCCAACTGAACCGTACCAAGCCAAAATTGTTTTTTGTACAGATCACATAAGAAAACAAAACAAATTACCTAAGCTAAGCCGAATGTACTAGTAGGAAATTGATGACTTTTAAACGTCCTATTAGAAATTTAATTTGTCCACACAATGTCGACATATTCCCCTTTCTCAATTTAGTCCGTGTTAGAACTTCTTTAATTTGCAGTTTAGTGTACTGTTGGTGTAATAACGAGTTGACACTTTCGTTTCCGATTTTTTCGTCAAAAACTGTCAACTCGTTCTGAACTGTCACTTCGTTCCGTCACTTTTGCCCATTTTTTGCCTATTTTTGCCCATTTTTGCCCAAAAAACTCCTAAAAAGTGTCACTTCGTTCCAAACTGTCAACTTGTTACGTGTCAACTCGTTACCACACCAACTGTATGGGGTAAAATAAAGCGTTTGCCTATTTTAGCAGTTATTCAGTTTGCACATTATACCTGCACACCAGGCATTCAATATTGTTTTAGTCTTGACCTTATAACCATTTTAGGTACCTCAAGAGCCAAGCTTCGACTCGTTTGGAAACAGCACAGGAAATACAAATGGCACCAGCGCACCTCCACTGCCAAGTCAACAACCATCCTCTATGCAACAACAACAACAACAGCAGCAAGCGTCTGTAAACAATAAGGGCAACAGTAGCATGTCTTCACCACTCGTCTTGAATAATCCCGTGCACCCGCCGCCCGCAGCAGCCCCGCAACAGCAGCAGCAATCGCAACAACAACAACAACAACATCCGCAAGCGGCGCAGCAGCAACAAGTGTCGGCGGTGACGACAACCCCCGCAATGTCGCCAATAAACAACCCTCAAAGCAACAATATTNTATAACCATTTTAGGTACCTCAAGAGCCAAGCTTCGACTCGTTTGGAAACAGCACAGGAAATACAAATGGCACCAGCGCACCTCCACTGCCAAGTCAACAACCATCCTCTATGCAACAACAACAACAACAACAGCAGCAAGCGTCTGTAAACAACAAGGGCAACAGTAGCATGTCTTCACCACTCGTCTTGAATAATCCCGTGCACCCGCCGCCCGCAGCTGCCCCGCAACAGCAGCAACAATCGCAACAACAACAACATCCGCAAGCGGCGCAGCAGCAACAAGTGTCGGCGGTGACGACAACCCCCGCAATGTCGCCAATAAACAACCCTCAAAGCAACAATATTAGCCTCCCCGGATTGGATGGTCGAAATTTAAGTAACCAGTCTTTAAGTAATCAACCACCTTCAAGTACATGTCAACCGCTTACTACACAGCCACCGCCTCCGCACCAGCAAGCCGCCGGACCGACACCACCCGCCCAGCCCCAGCCGACGTCGCCGACGGTACTCGATAATAATGTCGCCACTCCGGTAACGTCGCCTGCCGTCCGCTCGCCGGTTGCACCGGATCTTTTACCACAACAACAACAACCGCTGTCTTCGATTCCATCAACCGCACCAAAAGCTGCTACCGGTTCGATAACCGACCAATTTACCCCATCTTCAGTTCAAAATAATAGTCCGACAGGAGGCGCTGTCTCCCCACCCATCAATGTCGCCACCAACGGACATGCCGTATCGCCGCCGGCAACTGCTGCCGCACCCGAGCCAGTTCAAAATGGGCCGAGTAGCGAAGTCCAGCAGCCGACACCTCCACCCTCTAACCCGGCACCGGAATTTTCGGAAGAAGAGGACGAAAAAATGATCTCGTCGCCGCCGCCCACGACAACCGCGGTGCCCGATGCCGCCGAAAAGCCCAACGACGATGTGCCGGATTTTTCCGACTCTGAAGAAGACGAGGAGCAAAAAGACGAAAACGAAATTGATCAAATCACGGCGCGACTTGAAGCGAAAGAAAAATCGGAAACCGAACCAAGCGAACCGGCGGTTCAACCAGTCACCCCCGTCCCCCCAACCGAAATCCCCTCCGAACCGCAAGTGACCGAGGAGGATGACCTCGAAAAAGCCGCCCGAGAGGCCGAGGAGGCCGAAGAACGCGAGGAAGAAGAACGCCTCAAAAAACGAATGATGATTGAGGAACAGCTACGGCTTCAAAAGGAACGCGAAATGCTCGAAAATCAAATTCGACGGGATTCGGTCACTTCGACCACTTCTGGTACGGACGTGGTTGGTCAACCGGCCCAACCGGAAAAGGACCTCTCTACGGACACAGACGAACCGGACGCGGAGAAAAAGTTGAAGGCTCAGAAAAAGAAAAAAGAAAATAAACGCACTGCCGAATCTCGAAGCTAGGCTGTCAAAACTAAAAATTTTAAAAGTATATTATAATTGCGTTTCATAACAAAAAATTTCGATTATATAATTTGCGAAAATGTGCATTATTTAATGTTAATACACCACCTGCGCAGTTATCTGGCCAATATTTGCGCCGGAAAAATGTTTTGTTGCGTAATAATGACCAGATAACTGCGCAGTGCGTGGGCGAAGTAGCAGAAAAAAATTTCTTCAAAATTCTGTCCAGATAACGGCACGAGCGGGAAATTCGGCCAGATAACTTCGTAGGGGGTGTTTTGTAGGATGCGTGATTTCGGGATGGAATTTTTGGAAAATTAGAAAATTGTGAGACAAAATTTAAACGAATACAAAAGTATGAGGTTTGACAGCCTATGACTCAGCTCCTCCGATGAGCTCGGACACCCTAAAAAGCGAAAACGTAAATCTAAAAAGGACAAACTTGACCGTGGGATAACTAGGGAGGCCGCAGCAGCAGCAGCCGCCGCACTCGTCCCCGATTATGACACTTCTCTTCAATTCCAACAAACTTCAGAAAGTTCAAATTCGCCCATTTTGCACAAAAGCGAGGTCGACGATGACTTCGACTATCAANCCGGACGCGGAGAAAAAGCTGAAGGCTCAGAAAAAGAAAAAAGAAAATAAACGCACTGCCGAATCTCGAAGCTAGGCTGTCAAAACTAAAAATTTGAAAAGTATATTATAATTACGTTTTATAACATCACAAAAAATTTCGATTAAATAATTTGCGAAAATGTGCATTATTTAATGTTAATACACCACCTGCGCAGTTATCTGGCCGACATTTTCGCCGGAAAAATGTTTTGTTACGTAATAATAGCCAGATAACTGCGCAATGCGTGGGCGAAGTAACTTTTTCTTCAAAATTCTGGTTAGATAACGGCACGAGCGTGAAAACCGGCCAGATAACTGCGCAGGCGGTGTACTGTAGGATGCGTAAATTCGGGATGGAATTTTTTGGAAAAGTAGGAAGTTGTGAGTCAAAATGCAAACAAATACAAAAGTATGAGGTTTGACAGCCTATGACTCAGCTCCTCCGATGAGCTCGGACACCCTAAAAAGCGAAAACGTAAATCTAAAAAGGACAAACTTGACCGTGGGATAACTAGGGAGGCCGCAGCAGCAGCAGCCGCCGCACTCGTCCCCGATTATGACACTTCTCTTCAATTCCAACAAACTTCAGAAAGTTCAAATTCGCCCATTTTGCACAAAAGCGAGGTCGACGATGACTTCGACTATCAACAAATGGTCGACGATGAGGAAAAACGCGGAAAGGAGAAGAAAAATCGAGGACGGGGTCGACACCCCAGGGTTCCAGCCACCGTAAGTCCCACTTTTTCAACAAATAAGAAACCAGTTTGTGGCCATGGTCAAATTTTAACTCGTAGAGTTGCGCGCGTGCCAAAATTGGGTTTTAAATTTTTTAATATTTTTTTGTGGTTATTTTGGAAACTCTTTTGTCAAGATTTTAGGCTGGTTTAGAATCAAAGAAGCCGTTTTAAAAAAATTGACGAGGAGGAAAAATCCCCTTGGCTCTCAATTTTTAAGTACACGGGGTAACCCATTAACCGGCACCAAAAATAGTTTGAAAACCTGCGGTTAACGGCAAATAGTCCGGTTAATGGGGACTTGCGTAGGCGGATTAGCGGAAAAATTGCTACCAATTATGTCATTTTTCGAAAAATGGACAAAAACCCACGACACGCAGCGTCTCATTTTACATCGGATAAACGTTAATGAGTTTTTTACTCATGCGAGCCCCAATCCATTTGGGAGTCAAATGAAAACAAATAATGCTGGAAAATTTTCGGGCAAAAAACTGCCCGGCAAACAGTCTGGTTCATGGGGTGCCGGTTAATGGGTTACCCAGTGTATTGCGCACTAGGTACGTTTTTCGGAACATGTTTTCAATTTTTCGTAATCGGGAATTCGATGACAACAACAATTCTCTTTGATAGACTGTAAAAATACAATATATACATATCATATGTAACATATGAAAATATTTATATAAATATTACATGAAATATATAATTACACAAATCATTTATCATACGATAATATATATAATATGTGGCTATAACGGCATTGCATTAATGTAAAAATAATTTTAGTATCAAAACTACACCGAGAAACCAATTTTACGTGTACATTTCCATATTCCCCAATTGTAAATGAAAATTACGAATCACACTCGAAAATATTATTAATACACTAGTTTGTCTAGTATCCTTTCTATTAACCTACTAGAAACGAAAAAAAAGAACTTTTTGATCATCAGTTTTTATCACGACCAGTGTTCACAATCACGACCAATAGGGATATTTCTTGTATACTACACAGATAAAAATAATTTTTCGGCCTTTTTTGACCGCCTAACTTTTAACAGAGATTATGAATTTGAGGCCTTAAAAACTATGCCGTGTGGAGCACCTGTAACTGTCGCTCTCATGTTAAAATTGTCTTAAAAATTTTACAGGGGGTCTGGTTATAAGGTCAAGTCATCTTTGTTGCACTAAGGTCAGTCATTTTTTTTAAAGATAAATCATGTCTTTTTTCACTTTTTTTGAGTTTAAATTTAGAACTCGACATATACGTTTAGAACGACACGGGTAAAACACGGGTAATAATTTTTTTTATAGAAATCATATCTTTTTGGACTTTTTTCTTGCACTAAGGTCAAGTCATTTTTTTGGAGTGCATTAAGGTCAAGTCATTTTTTTGGGGCTTGACCTTATAACCAGACCCCCCTGTATACGGTATAGAGGTTTCCAATTATTTTACCAAACACCCTGACCAGTTATGTTACCAGTTATCTTGCCAAATTCGATACATATCTTTTTTTCGGTTTGATTTTTTAATCCTAACGNAATCCAATCAAAAAGAAGAAAAAACACGATTATGACGAGGAAGACGATCGCGGCTCGAAAAAGTCGAAAAAGCGGCGCAAAATGGACTCGGAGGAAGAAATGTTCATTAACCCCGAGGACTACGTGGAAAAGCGTCGTTCGGGCCGGGCACAGCGGGGTGGGCGCAAAAATTACGACGATAATGCCGTGCCCAATTTCTCGGACTCGCCCGAGACTGATGCCGACTTGAATGCCAGTAGCCCCGAGAATTTGGCCCTTGCCCCGGTTGTGAAAAAACGGGGCCGGAAAAAGAAGGAGTCGCAGGATGCCGACGGGAGCGATGACCGGCCGGAAACAATCGCCGAAGTTATCGAGGATCCCCTAATCGTCGACAAAATTCTTTCCCATCGCATCGTAAAACGCAAAAGGGACGAAGACGAGGAGTCGACAAAAACCGAACCGAAACCGGAAGTCGACACAAAACCAGTCGAAACCGCCGTCGACGGTCAACCACCAGCCACAACCGAACCGACCGCGACCACAACAACAACAACTACAGACACTGCCGTCGACGAAAAACCGGTTGTCAAACCGGATGAGGAGTCGTCGACAACCAAACCGAGTAGCGATGTGGCCGGCGAAGAGGAAGAAGAGTTTTTCATCAAATGGAAGGGTTATTCGTATATACACTGCGTTTGGCTATTTCGAGATGAAATTTTTGATCCAAGATTTGATCAGAAACTGCGCCGTTATCATGCAAAACTCGGCACAAATATGAACACCCCTGATCCCGATAATGAAGACATTTTCAATCCAGAATTTGTCATTATTGGTAAGTTGTTGGCAAATTTTTCGTATCAGTAGGTTTTTATAGTTCCGTTTTTTTTATTTCGAAAACGTGACATGATTAAAAAATAGATATTTTTTTTTCGAAATTTCATTTTCGAAATTTAAATTGTTGTCGAAAAATGTTCCCCTTCAATTACAATTGCGACATATGTATTTTTTGATGAAAAATTGTATACTTTTCGTAATTTGTTACTATATTTGTCAGTTTTTTTAAATGTGTCATAATTTTCGTATTTTACATTTTTTAACCTAAACATACATTTAACCTAAATATATTTTTAATTTCACATTGTTTTTTTTTCGAAAAATGTTATATACCCACCAAAAAATCCGTCGGCAAAAATTGAAGCATTGACTAAGATTTGAAAATATTTCATTGGACCGTTTTCGAGAAACCGATGTTTTTGTACTTCAACCGGTTTTTTTTATGGTAGTACCGGATGCTCGATACCGTACGTCATTTTTTTACGCACTTCAAATATTTTCTCATATGTTCCCAGAAAAATTTCATCCGTAACTTGTAGAGTGCTCCCGGCGTTTGGTTTCTTGCTCAGTACAATTAAAAAAAATTTTGAAATTTTACAATTTTATATTTTTACTAATTTAAAGACTACGGTTTTTCGATTTATTATGGAAAAATTACTAAAAAAATTTGTAGATCGTGTCTTGGATATGGTGGAAGGAACTGACCCCGACTCTGGTGAGCCTACTCGTCACTATTTGGTGAAATGGTGCGGGCTGCCGTATGACGAGTGCACATGGGAGTTAGAGGCGGACGTCGACACGGCCAAGATTGAGCTTTTCAAGCGGATTAACCGCCGCAAGCCAAATAAAAAGCATCAAGATCGGCCGCCCCTTTCCCAGTGGCGTAAACTGGAGCACCCCCAACAGTTCAAGAATGATACCGTTTTGCGGGAGTACCAAGTAGAGGGCGTTTC
>SCLG01000442.1:108443-124012 GCA_004367875.1 Oikopleura albicans
AAAAAATCGTGAAAAAATAATAAAAAATCGTGAAAAAATAATAAAAAATTGTGAAAAAATAATAAAAATGTTTGAAAAAATAATAAACTTTTTGAAAAAAAAATTTGGAAAAAAATATGACTTTCCAAAAAAAAAAATTTCAGAAAAGGAAAATTTCTAGAAAAAAACGCAAATTCTGAAAAAAAATTACTTCTACCTTTAGTGGGTCATTAACTGATAGGTCCGGGTATTTTCCGACATAATCGACCCCGACGTTCACATGTCGCTAGGCTTATTTAAACCGATTGTTTTTCCTTTTTAGTGAAATATACACAAATAACCATTTAACTTGTAGGTGCTCATCTTTTCCCAAATGATTCGCGTTTTGGATATTCTTGAGGATTATCTTTATCAAATGAACATGGGATTTGAGCGGCTCGATGGAAGAATCCGGGGAAATGATCGCCAAGCCGCTATTGATCGATTTTGTAAACCAGGTAAAAATACTAACATCAATGACTACACAAAATGATAAAGTTGACATTAATGACCCCTTTCAGACTCCGATCGATTCCTTTTCGTACTGGAAAATATGAGTTTCCCAATAAATACCAAAAAATATGAATTTTTCAAAAAGTTCTGAAAAACTCCTCAATTTCGGCAAAAGGAAAATTCTGAAAATTTCTCGAAAAAAGGAAAACGAAAATTTTGAAAAACAAACAAACAAAAAAAACGAAAAATTTTGAAAATTCAAATAAAAATTTTGAAAATTCAAATAAAAATTTTGAAAAAACGGAAATTTGGACAAATCAAACAAAAATTTTGAAAAAACGGAAATTTGGACAAAGCAAACAAAAATTTTGAAAAAAACGGAAATTTTGAAAAATCAAACAAAAATTTTAAAAAAACGGAAATTTGGACAAATCAAACAAAAATTAAAAAAAAACGGAAATTTTGAAAAAAAAAACGGACATTTTGAAAAAAAAACGGAAATTTTTAAAAATTAAACAAAAATTTCGAAAGACGGAAATTTTGAAAAATCAAACAAACATTTTGAAAAAACCGAAATTTTGAATTGTTTTTTTTTTGAAAAACCTGCAAACGGCTATTGATCGCTTTGGTTAACCACATACAAATCCAAGCTACATAAATTGATACATATTCTATGTAACATCGAAGCTATGTAAAGAATAAAAAATGATAAAGTTGAGATTAATGACGTATTTTAGACTCGGATCGATTTGTGTTTTTGCTTTGTACTCGAGCGGGTGGATTAGGGATCAACTTAACCGCCGCGGACACCGTCATCATTTTTGACTCCGATTGGAATCCACAAAATGACTTACAGGCACAGGCAAGATGTCACCGGATTGGTCAGAAGAAAGAAGTGAAAATTTATCGCCTACTCACCAGCAAAACTTATGAACGGGAAATGTTTGATCGGGTAAGTTACTTTTAAATAGCGGGATGAAAGTTTGAAATAAAAACAACATAAAAAATGCGAGCACAGTCCATCGGGTGTTTATAAGGTCTGAGATTTGGTATCACAGCCTTATTTGACACAACATGATTTGGCCGAATACAGAATAGGGAGAAACCTGAAAAGGGCTTCAAAGGGTTACCAAAATTTATTTTTTGGCAATTTTTACAATATTTACCAAAAAAATTGAGTCGCCAACTGCCAGAAATCATGTCTTTTTTACAATTTTTTCCATAAAATCATGTCTTTTTGAATTGGTTTACAAGGTCCAGTCAGTTTTATTGATGCGCATGAAGCTCAAGTTTTTTTTGCCCTTATAACCAAACCCCCTGTACGTATTTTTAAATTTAGCTTTAAGGGGTTAAAGGACATTTTTTGTGATTTTTGAAAAAAAAAATTTTTTTTGCAACTTTTCTAAAATTGCACGTTTTTTAGGCCTCGTTGAAACTTGGTCTTGATCGCGCGGTTCTCCAGTCAATGTCGGGTACGCCGGGTAAATCCGAAAGTGGTGGGCCACTGAACAATATGAGCAAAAAGGAGGTCGAAGATTTGCTAAAGAAGGGCGCTTATGGAGCCCTTATGGATGATGATGATGCCGCCGAGAAATTCTGCGAAGAAGATATTGAGCAAATTCTCTCAAATCGCGCCACGACGGTCAAACACGAGGCCGGTATCAAGGGGTCAACCTTTTCAAAGGCCACTTTTGCCGGCGCCTCCGATAACCGTATGGATATTGACATTAATGACCCTGACTTTTGGGAGAAATGGGCGCGAAAGGCCGACCTTGACCTTGAGGCCCTGACGGCCAATAAGTTGATTATCGAGCAGCCCCGTGTCCGGAAACAAACACAACGTTATACGGCACAGGTCGACGAACACATTATCGACGATATCGGATCCGATTCGGATTCCGACTTCGAAGGCAAAAAACGTCGACGAAAGGGCGACACCGGGTGGGGGCGAAAAGAATCCTTCAAATTACAGAAAGGTATTCTGAAAGGTAGCTACCAATTAACTCTAAATCAACTAGTTTTTCTTCTCTTCTTTGCCGTTTTTTGGGACTGGACAAATTTTTTGACACTTTTTTGTTGTTGTTTTTTCTCCAAAAACGCAGCAAAAATATGTGAAAAACATTTGTACAGTGTATACCGACTGATTTCCGGGAAAATGGAACATCGCCAAATAACGTTTTCTAGAATCCTCCACCTACGTACTTTTCAACCAATCACAAACCAGATAAATAGTAATAAAAGCTTTTTACAGAAAATGTTAATTGGTTGACTGTTTTTTATTAATTGCTGATTGGCTGTTTGTGTAACCAATCACAAGCTTTTTTGTTTGTTTTTCAAGGATTTTATTAAATTGTCTTATAGTAAGATCGGTTTAGAGTGAATTCGATGAGTTTTAATAAAATTTCGACTAAATTGCCCGAGTAATTGTCGTGTTTGCCAATCGGCGGCAAGGCGCTGATTTTTTTTCTCAAACTCATCGAATTCACTCTAAACCGACCTTATAAAGTGCAGTGTTTCACATTGTCCTGAAATCAGTCGGTGTGTATTTTGGATGTTCAAAGTTGCTTATGAAGTTTTTAGTATACGAGACCCTATAAGTTAGCTTTTTCCGATATATGGTCATTCTTTTGACCTTCCATATATCAATTTCTCATTAACGTCTCGTATTGAATAATTGCCAATATAAAATATTGATGGCGTGATATATTTAACAAATTTTGCCTCAGGGCAAGTTTGAACACCCTATATACTAAATAAAGTCGTGCAATGTATAAATATATTCTTTAATTAAACAAAAGAGAGAGGAAGATTCGATTCTATTAATGATTCATGTGTCAGCCTGGTGATATGAAATTAATGGCGCAGGACAGGATTAAGATAAAGGGATATTTCATGCATGACTTCAATATCGGCAATCTACTAAAAAATAGTTTAATTAGCCCCTGGTAGATATAATTTTAAACCAAAATCATATTAACACATTATGACGATATTACTCGGACGGTACAGTATCTGCAACGAATCATATTTTTAATGTGGTATATGATTTGTACCTGAAGAAGGGTTAATCGGTCGAAAAATGTTGTAAATAAAAATCTGTATTCGGAACAAAATCACAAGAACAAACTCAAACACATTTAAGGACACATTTTACAATTAACTCGCAAGGGGAAGTGTGTGCATACGGGGAAGTATATGCACACGGCGTGATTGTTTGTCGATTTAAGGCATAAGGAGGCCCCGTAGGGCAGAATTGGTATTGCTGACCCCCCTCAACTTTTCGATAAAATTCCATTGGCGGTATTTTTTTGCGTAGGTTGGATATTTCAAACAGCTCTCTAGGAGGCCCTGGTGGCCCAAATCAATTTCTTAATAGTCAGATCGACGTAGTTTGACGAGCTCTCCAACTTGGTTTTACCAGTTTTACCAGAATTATTGTGAATTTTTAAGTGTGTGCATACGTGCACACAATTTCCCCCTACGGGTTATCAAAAAGTCCTTCCCCCTGAGAGTTAAGGACTTTATCAAGAAAGGTAAATTGTTCGAGCTGTACACCTACAAGTGTCATTTTTGTGTATTTTATTGTAACCTGAAGAAGGTGGAATCGGCCGAAAAATGTTTGACCTATTAAATCTTGACTACATACTTGTTTATGAATATCAGATGTCGTATTACAAACTGGTCAACGTTTAATATCTATAAACTAGTATATGATCAAAGGTGAATTGGTCGAATATTTTTACACATTCTTCGGGTTACACCCTTAAAATTCGCCAAAACAGTTCGACCAATTCACCTTTATTCATAATCTTCTTGATTCTTGTTTGAGTTGGTACATTTTATTTCTTTTCGGATACGTTTTTTTTTAACTTCAAATATGATTTGTAGATAACTACCGTGTTTCCACAAAATGAACCAGTTAGATTCCTAATTTTCGTTCGACAAGCAAGCGATTGTTTTGAGAAGTTTATTGAGAATCTGACTGGTTCATTTTGCTGAAACACGGCCGTTATTGTCCTATTTTTTATGGATTATTTTGTGTTTTTTTTGTTTGTGTTAAAATTATATTTGCCTGGGTATACGATTAATAGAATTGGGTCATTTTGAGTCTGGATTTCCAAACTTGAAGTGGTTCGATTGCGTAGAAAAATTCAAATAAAGAATTGATGGATTTCACACTAAAATATTTCACTGTTAAATAATGATTAAGCATTTTTTTTTTTCGTTTGAGTGGTTAACCACCGAATGACATAAAAATTGATATAACCTAGAATTTGATTATAGTGTTAAATTTCTGGACCTATACTTGAGTAAACTGCTATAACAACCTTTTTTGATTCGATAACAAAAAAGGGGTAAAAAGAACAATTTTCAGCAAAAAAAAAAATACATTACAGTCATTACTCATTTATCGGACGTTTTCGGTTCTCGAAAGCGGCGTCTGAAAAAGGTACATCGTCACAAAAAGGACCATTTTTCTATTAGAATGGCCCCATTTAGGCCGAAAAAGCGTCCGATAAATGAAAAATCGTCGGATAAATGAGCGTCCGATAAATGAGCGTCCGATAAATGGGTAAGGACTGTAATGGTTTAGCACGGTCAGTACTTTTTTTTTGTCAAAATCCATTATTTCTATATTTGAATAATAATTAACCGCTTTGCGTCCATCAAACGTAGCTAATCTTGCTACTCGAGCCCGCTCCGCTCATTTTCAATAATTTAACCCCCATAGGCCTGCTCATGTTTGGCTGGGGCCGCTGGAATGATATCATTGAGCACTGTCAACTGAGCAAAAAAGTGGCCGAGCGCGAAGTGGAGGAAGTGGCCCGGGCAGTTTTGGCCCTTGCCGCCAGCTGCTACAACGGTGACGATAAAGTCAAGCAGTTCATCTGGGAGTTAATCACACCGCCGGAATTCACACACGAGTTACACCACCTACACAGTATCAATGGAGGCAAAAAAGAGTCGAAAAAGAGTAAAAAAGGTCGCGAATCTGAGTCGCCGCCGCCAATCGAAGAGGGCCGGGAATGGGTCATCGCCCTGGACGGCCTTCTCACCGACGACAATTTCCGGCGGCACGTGATCACCCACGCAAATAAACTTCTCGGGCGCGTGCGCGTCCTAAATTACCTACGCACCGAAATACTGGCCGACTGGCTCGACCATATCAAAGACGATGTACCTTCGGCCGACTACGAGTTAGACGTACCGGTTATTGAAGGTGAACCGCCTGCGCCTTGGTGGGACGAGGAGGCGGATAAATCTTTACTGGTCGGAATTTTCAAACACGGTTATGACCGGTATTCGCTCATTCGAAATGATCCAAGTTTGGTTTTTCTAAACAAAGTCGGCCCGGCCGATGATAAGGCCCTCATGGCGGATTTAATGGAAGGCGAGTCCAAGCCAAATTGCGGCCCTGACGGTGACAAGGACTATAAGCCAAAACATAAAAACCTGTTCGAGGAGCAGGATCAAATAATGGAAGGAGCGGTTCGACCAGATCAAATCGCCGGAGATCAACCAACCGGCCAAATGGACCAAAACCAGTCCCCGACCGAAGACCGACCGGCTGCCCCTGAACCGGTCGCCTCCCCACCCAAGCCGGAAGAACCAGTTGCACCAGCCCCAGCACCACCAGCACCTGCCCCCGTTGCATCACCGGCACCGGCTGAACCAACCGGTCAACCACCGAAAGAACCGGCGTCGGTAGACGGCCAACCAGATGAAGAAAATAATGCCGAGAATGCCGAAAATAATGTTGTGATTGATGCCGAGACTGGCGCGATAATCCAGTACCAGCCCTGGCCCTCGCCCGCCGACCTAAACAAACGCTTCCGCATGATTATCGCTGCCTACCAGCGCATTTTCCGACGCGCAGCGGCGCGCGCCCAACGCATGAACAAGAACCGCGTCCAGCGCCAGATAACCGAACGCTGGACCAAGCGCGAGGAGTCCGATTTTTACCGCGCGGTTTCAACGTTTGGTACCGAAATGTTAACCAATGGCCAGTTCAAATGGGACCGGTTTCGGCTGGTGGCAAAATTGGATAAGAAAACCGATATCTCGTTGACCAATTATTATATTGCATTTCGCGCCATGTGTGAGCGCACGTGCCGGCGCACGACGATTCCCGACGAGGATCTGCCGGGCGTTTATGTCGAGCAAATCACGGAAGATCGCGCTTCCCGCACACTTTTCCGAATTCAACTTTTGGATCGGGTCCGGCGCGAATGTTTAATTCACCCGCAGCTCGAAAAACGCCTAAAATTATGCCAGACGTCGCCCGATCTGCCCGTCTGGTGGCAAGCGGGCAAACACGACAAGGAGCTGCTCATGGGCATGCACCGCCACGGGTTAAGTCGCTGCGAAATTCACATTTTAAACGACCCCGATTTGTCATTTGGGGTTGCAATGAAAGCGGCCCAAAAAACGGCCCCAAGAATCCGCATAAAATCCGTCGATCCGCCGCCGGGCACCACTGCCGAGAATGCCGAAGAGACCGATAATAATGCCGCCGATAATAACGGCGATGAAAAAACCGCTCTTTCAGCCAAAGATCCGACTTCACCGGGAGCCACCGGTGACAAACCAAAGTCGCCGATTGATGCCGGCGAAACGGTCGAAAAACCGGAAAAAGCCCCGTCGCCTGCGCCAAAGAATTCGCCAGAGGCGCCCGAGGAAAAAACCGATGTGGAAATGGAAGAAACAAAACCGGTCGATTCACCGGCCGCACCAAAATCGGAAAAATCCGTAAAGTCGGAAATTGCGGAGGCGGTAGAAGACGAGGAAGAGGAAGACACTTCAATACCCATTATAGAAGTTACCACCGAGGCCGAAAAACAAATGTTAGAATCTGAATTCATCCAGCAACAGGACAGTGTTTGAAATTGTCCGACAATTTACCGGAAATACCGACACATGACACAAAAATATTTTTTTATGATTTATTTTTTCAGCACAGACCGAACTACGGCGTTTTTGCATATGAGGTCCATTTTGCCCGCTATAAGGTCAAGTTTTTTTTTTGCAATAAGGTCAAGTCATTTTTTAGCAAAAATCATGTTTTTTTGGCTTTTTGTTAGACGAAGACCCCTCTGCACATTTTTTCTATAACTTTTGGGGGAGGAGTTTTTTTGCCAATGGTCATAAGGCCAAGAAAGTTTATTAAAAGTCGAATCAGTTTTCATACCTTGACCGTATAACCAACAACATATGTAGGCAAAATTTTGAAAACAAAGAATTTTATGTTACTAAAATAAAATTTTATGTTTCCTTTTCTTTCAACATATTTGTTATAATTGTTTGGTTTTGTGTTTGTGATTTTTACTCGTTTAATTCCGTCAACATGACAAGATTGTAAATTTGTGTAAACAACAGCCGTGATACTTAAAAAAATCAAATCAGATTAAAAAAAATCCATAGACAGTTTTTGTTTATCATAAAAGATAGAATCTCTAAATTGATTTTAGACTCGGGATCAAAATTTGGGTTCATTTTTAAAAAAAAAGTAAGATGATAATCTGAGCAGAATTTTTCGATCACTTTTTGATTATGTTTTTTAACATTTGTGTTAAGTCTCATTACTATTTTTTTTACCAAAAAATCACATTTTTGCACAGATTAAGCTAGCGTTATTACGATTTAAAAAATCGTTGTTACGATTTGAATTACAGTCCTTACTCATTTATGGGACGCTCATTTATCGGACGCTTCGGCTAAAATGGGCCATTATAATAGATAAATGGTCTTTTTAGTGACGATGCTCCTTTTTCGGACGCTATTTTCGAGAACCGAAAACGTCCGATAAATGAGTAAGGACTGTAGTATTTTGTTATTTTTGAATGGTGTTCACAATTCCGGGACTCCGTTTTTTGTTCAAGTTCTGTTTTTCTTCAAAATCTATTGATTTTGTGTTTTTTTTAATTTTTTTGTGATTTTTAGAAGTCAACAATTTCACGACAAAACACAAATATATTTTTTCAAAATATGCTCAAAGTGTCGAATTTTGTGTGTTTTGTTCGTGGTTGAGATTTGAACAAAAAAAATCACCATTTTTTTTTTGTTTGTTAAATTTCTGTTTTTTTTTTCAAATTTCTTCAAAGTCTCTTAATTTTGTGATTAAAAAAAGAAAAGAAAGAATGCGATTGTTTGACAAAATTTCACGACTTTTTTATTTACAGGTTATTTTTCGAATGTAAAAAAATCTAAAATTTTTTTGTTTTTTTTTCAAATTTTGGTCAAAATGCCGAATTTTGTGTGTTATGCTCGTGGTTGTGATTTGAGCAAAGAAAAAAAAAGATTTTTGTTAACCGTCTTTGATGGTGAATTTTCAACCCTGTAACCAGGCCCTGAATCGATGGCCCAAGGACAAGATCCTGATGCAGCGGGCCGAGCACGTTTGCTTTTGTATTATTCAAGGCGAGTGGCCAACGCCGAAGCTGCTCAATTCGATGATGAATCTCACTGGTGTTGGCGGCGGCGGTGCTGGTAGTGGTGGAGCGACGAGCGTGGGCGGCACGGGCGGCATTGATTCGCCACGCCACTCTGACTCACCCCAGAGCGACTACCCCCACCGACCTACAAACAAGGGAACCAAAATTCGCGGCCGACCTCAATCCCGTACTCAATTCACACCACCAAACAGTACTCTCGATGCATTACAAAATAGTCAACAGGCCCGGATCACCAAAAAAAGAAAAACAGAGAAAAAAATACAAAAAAATTTAGAGAAAAAACGCACACACAATCGAAGAGTAAAAATTTGAGCGAAAAAAAAACTGGCGAAAAAAAAAGAAATAATGAATACAAAATGAGCATTGAAATCAAGTAGAGATAAAAAAAAAACGTGTATCGATTTTGAGCTGCTATTTTTTTATATATCTATGGCGCCCGTTCTACCTTTATGTAACAAATCATTTTTAATATATGGACAACTTGTGTTATTTGAGATGCGTTAATTTTTAGAGAAAATCAGCCTTATCACACGCGCACCCCCGAAACGAGAGAACAAAAAAAATCAAAAAAAAACTTTTTACATTTTATCAGAGAACATTAATAAATTTTCGCGAAGAATAATTAGAGAAAAAATACAAGAAAATGGAACAACTTGTATAGAAATAGACGTCTCGGCCCGTATGGGTTAAGGGGGGATTTTTTTTCGGACGTGAAATTTAATATTTTATTATTTTTTGTGGGAGCGAAATCTGAGAAATCGGGTGTTGTTTTTGCGCTTTAGGACCTGTTTTTTTTTGAAACGAAAAAAATTTTTTTTCCAGATTTTTTTTTTTGATTCAGGGTTGTTTTCAACTTTTTGTCTCG
The DNA here is from genome assembly GCA_004367875.1 of Oikopleura albicans. Lineage (NCBI taxonomy): Eukaryota > Metazoa > Chordata > Appendicularia > Copelata > Oikopleuridae > Oikopleura > Oikopleura albicans. The sequence goes on from SCLG01000442.1 coordinate 118,233, forward strand.
CGTCTGTTTTTTTGCGTTGACCCTCTTTATTTTTTTTATTAACCTTGCGTATTGAATTTTTTGGGTATACTTTAAGATTTTTTTTGGTAATTTTTTTTTTGGGGTAATTTTTTGGTGGGTTTTTTTTGTGATCCAAAAAATAGTTGCTAGCAAAACTGAGCGAGCTGGCCAACGGGGGTCAAGTTTCGGAAGAAGAGGCTAAAACTTTGCAACAATTGCTTCAACAGTCTGCCATGCTTGGACTGCCCATTGAGACCATCATGAATCAGTTTCAGGGCCCAGGCGTCGGCCAATCAGCGTCCGCCATGGGTCAAATTACAAATGCCCAACAGCAGCAGGCGGCGGCGGCAGCCGCTGCCGCCCAACAGCAACAACAACAGCAGCAGCAACAGGCGGCGGCTGCTGCGGCTGCCGCTCAACATGATGCCGTTGTTCAACATCATAGAGAAGAACAACAACGGCAAGAGCAACAACGACAACAACATCATGCCGCCCAAAAATCCGCCGCCTCATCCAAGGCCGAAAAGAAAGTCAAGGCCGAACCCCCACAGTTAGGCTGTCAAACTTATTTCCAAATATCAGAATGAGAAAATATTTTTAGTACAACATCCACCTACTTAAAGTAACAGTCAATCTTTCCGCCTACGCACTACCCGCATAAAGTAACGGTTCCGTCTACCTACTAAAAGTAAACCCAAAAAACTGTTACTATAAGTGGAACTGTTACTTTAAGCAGGTAGAGCGTAGGCACAAAAAACTGATTGTTATGTTGAGCAGGTAGGCGGTGTACTTTATTTGGTCGAAAAAACTTGTAAGAAACTTTTTCAGCTCTTTTTGAATACGTTTTGGTCAAAAAACTTTGGTAAAAGTTATGTTTTGAGTACTTTTTTGACTACTTTTTTGAGAATTTTCTTGGCAAAAATATTAAAAATACATGTTTGAATACTTTTTGAGTATTTTTGGAAAAAATAACTACGATCGAACACTATTTAAAATTCAGTTTTGACAGCCTACCCACAGCCCAATATCACAAAAGAGCAACAGCAAAAGCTCTTGGCCCTGGAAAAACAACTACAGGATCCGACAATGCAAATGCTAATGGCCCAGGGGTTAATTAACCCGGCCACGCTGTGCGGGCTCGACAATGAGACGGCCAAGCTTTTAGGCCTCGCGCCGCCCACGTCGAGCAGCAAGACGGCAGGCGGCCAGTTGGACCCAAAATCGCTGCTTAATCAGCCCGGCATGACGCAAGAAATGCTCGCCCTAATGCAGCTCGGCATGAATCCAAACTTGGGACTGGGCGGCGGTGCGGCAACGCCCCCGCAATCCAAACCAAAAATGAAAAAGCGGCCCGCGCCCCCCGCCGACCCGCAGGTTAAAAACGAGCGGCCCGATTCTCGCCCCGCATCCCGCTCTTCCCTGTCCTCGTCGCACCGTGCGCCTACGCCTAATGAGGCCAAAAAGCGCAAATCGGACGAAAAGCTCGATATTAACTCGCTGCCGAACAACATGAAAATTCCGCTTATAATGTCCGACGGTACCAAGGTCCCGGACGGCGTGTCGAATAAAGAACTCAAGGGCCTCCTCGACAGTAATCCACAAATTAAGGTAACCACCCTAAAAAAAGAAATAAGTCTGTTTTTTTAAATGTTTGTTTGTTTGTATTTAAATAATCGCCGTGTTGATTTTTATCGTATTTTTCGCATAGCGGGGGGATCTTTGAGACGGATAAAGACAAAAAAAAAACTATGAAATAATTGGTATTAGGGAGGTAACGATGCGTGAGTTTTTCAATATTTTAATAAATCAAAAAACCAGATTGGCGACACGCTTGCTTTAGTTTTTTTTTTTTTGCTTCTCGATTAATTTTCATTTATGTTTTTCCAAATTTTCAAGGTTTATAATTGACATGTTCAAACTTTTTGGACTGGAAAAGTCTAGTTTTTTGGTCTTTTAATCGAAGATCAATTCGGTCATTTTTTCTTTTGACGCCTAAATTATTATATCATATGCTGCACAGATATGAAAATAATGGGATTTAACTCTTAACGTACGATGCGATAAAAAACCTAACCCCTGAAGTCTGTAAAAATATTGTGAAACTCCGATTTTAAAGTTCTACTCACCTTTTCGTGTTTTTTCGCCGTTATTTTCTCATCATGGGGCGTACGGGTTAATTAAACCTAACAAGCCACAAATTACATTTAAAACGCACAATTCGAACAAGCTTGAATCAGACTTATTCCGCCTAAGCATTACAAAAATATAACATATTTTTTTATGAAAGCGAAGTTAAACAAAAAGTGATGGCCAGTTCGCTTTCATAATAAAAGTCTGTTAGGGAAAGTGAGGAAACTAGTTTATCCATTAAGACTGTATGTTTTAACTATCAGAGAATGGAATATTAAATTATTTTCAGTCTAGTAAATATTTCGTTGCAAAAAAAACATCTTCCCAAAAAGGGATTTTAATTTTGTTTGTGTTTTAAATACGCACCATGTTGATTATTATCGTATTTTTTTTTACTTTTCGCATAGCGGGGATTTTCTTTTTTTTTCGCAAAAAAAAAAACTATGAAATAATTGGCATTAGGGAGTTAACGATGCGTGTGTTCTTCAATATTTGAATAAATCTAAACCAGATTGACGTCACGCTTGCTTACCCCTTTCTCGCCCTTTATTTTACTTAATTTTTTTTGTGATTTTTTTTTGGATGCAAAAAAAAAGTACAAGACACTAGTTATTGTATTTTTTTACGTTATTGGATTGAAAATGCAGTGAATCGGAAAGTCTCGATTACTTTTTTTTCTGTGTTTTCGTTCCCGAGGAGTAATTTTCGATTAAATAGATTTAATTGGCAAGTTTTTTCGTGTATAAAAAAGTGTATTGTTTCGGCATATATAGTTTATAGATGGGATCCGATGATTAGGAAGTTTTTTTCGGTATTATTGATCTTGAAACTCATGTTTTTTGGGATAAAGCCAAGTCTGGAATAAATCCGTAGTTTTTTTTTGTATTTATAGTTTCCGGAAAAAAACTCATCAAAAAGGTTTTTTATAGATTTAACCACGCCACTTGCGCAGTTATCTTGCCGAAATGCAATATTTCGTCATTTTTCGTAATATTTTATTATTGGTTGCCTACGCAATTAACTTGTATCCAACTATTTTGTAGACAAATGATATTTCGTCATTTTTACGCCTACGCCTTGCGCAGTTATCTGACCGAAATGCAATATTTCGTAATTTTTCGTAATATTTCATTATTGTTTGCCTACGCAATTATCTTTTAGATATATAATATTTCGTCATTTTTACGCTTAGGCTCTGCGCAGTTATCTGACCGAAATGCAATATTTCGTCATTTTTCGTAATATTCCATTATAGTTTGCCTACGCATTATATTGTACCCAATTATCTTGTAGACAGATACTATTTCGTCATTTTTACACCTACGCTCTGCGCAGTTATCTGACCATTTTTTTTAAATACATTCGAAAACTGAATTTTCAGCCTCGTACAATTTTGAAATTATTCAAAATTGTAAAAAAAAATGGGCAAACATATTTTAGTCCAAAACGGAGTGTATTTTTGTTGGTTAAATCATACGTTTATGGATTATTGTTTTGGGCAGTCTTCGGATAAGGGACGGTATTTTAGGAGTTAAGCGGATTTACAAAAATGCGAGTGTTAATACTTTTACGGCGATAAAATTATAGTTTCACTTTGTGTATAAAAGTACTCATTTTAAATCATGAATTAAAGTTAAAGTTAACCCCTTTTCGTCAATAATGTAATTGCGGGTTTTTTGGAAGTTTCATGTAAAATCCAACGTTAGATTTAAAGTGCATCTTTTAAAAATACAAATAATATTCGCTACCAATTGGCTCATTTGAAAAATGCAAAAAAATGATTGATTTGAACACAATTTTGTAATCCATCAATGTCAATTTTTCTATTCTAAATTTATTACTAAGTCAAAATAAGAATTCAATGTTTCGAAAAACTCTCATATTTTTATCAGAAATTTCAGATATATTCTCACTTCCCATTTTTCAGGTTTACCAGATTGGTTTCAGATTTTCGAAATCTTTGCCGTTTTTTTTTCAGCTTTTTCATTTTTTTGTTGCAGATTTTCCATTTTTTTTCTTAGTACAGTCCTTGCTCCTTTTTGTGACGATTCCCCTTTTTGGGACGCTTTTTCGGCCAAAATCGGGCCATTCTAATAGAAAAACGATATTTTTTGTGACGATGCTCCTTTTTCGGACGCTATTTTCGCGAACCGAAAACGTCGCAAAAAGGAGTAAGAACTGTATCATATTTTGTCTTATTTCCATATTTTTTTAGTATATTTTCATAGTTTCCGTATTGCCACGTATTTCATAGTAATTTTTGTTTTCTTTTTTTCGCATTTTTTTTATCGAACAAATAAAATTTGTTATCAACAAATAAAACATATTTCCATTTTAGGTTGATTACGAGGCACTGGAAGCTAAGCTTGAAAAGACGCGTCCCAAAAAGCAGCCGCCGGTTGAAAAGGTTTCTGCGACGCCTCCGATGCCACCTAGTGCGGGGCCAGACTTGGCCGCTATGGGTATTACGCCCGAGGTTATGGCCCAGCTCATGTCCCAGGGCATCGATCGCAAGACGTTGATGAATTTGCCCGGTTTCCAGCAAAAACCGAAATCGATGAAAAACGACCCGGCCCAGCAAAAGGTGCAACTCATCAATCTTCGAACATTCCAAAAGCTCGACCGGAAAAAGTGTCCCGAGCTCTACGGGTTAGAGTCATTCCTAAAAAAGAATCCCGACTTTTTTGTGGCGACGGAGGCGAAGGAGTTCGTCTTGAAACACCCTAAGTACTTTCCCCGCACCATGTATCAACGCATCCAGCCGGACCTTAACGATCCACTGTCCCAGCTCAACGCCCTTAACGATCCGAAAATGATGCAAGCCCTAATGATGCAGGCCCAAATGGACCCCAAGGCCATGAATGTCCTACAGGCACAGCAGGCAATGTCCCAAATGAACATGCTCGGCATGGACAAAAACTCCCAAATGGCCATGGCCGCCCAAATGTCCGGAATGGACCCGAAAATGCTCCAAGCAATGGGCATCGGCGGCATCGACCCCAAACTACTCGGCATGGANTAAAAGTATAATTCAAAACTTTAAATAATTTCGAAAACTACACCACCTAATGGGTTATATTAACACCAGTTATCTAACCAGGATTGGGTTATGTTGCCACTCCTTGGCCCAAAACGTAAGAGGTTTTCAATTGTTTTACCAAACGCCCTGACCGGTTATCTTGCCAAATTCAATGCATATCTTTTTCGATATTTTTCGGTTTGATTTTGTAATCCTAACGTTTGTTTTATTCCAGATCATGAATCCAATCAAAAAGAAGAAAAAACACGATTATGACGAGGAAGACGATCGCGGCTCGAAAAAGTCGAAAAAGCGGCGCAAAATGGACTCGGAGGAAGAAATGTTCATTAACCCCGAGGACTACGTGGAAAAGCGTCGTTCGGGCCGGGCACAACGGGGTGGGCGCAAAAATTACGACGATAATGCCGTGCCCAACTTCTCCGACTCGCCCGAGACTGATGCCGACTTAAATGCCAGTAGCCCCGAGAATTTGGCCCTTGCCCCGGTTGTGAAAAAACGGGGCCGGAAAAAGAAGGAGTCGCAGGATGCCGACGGGAGCGATGACCGGCCGGAAACAATCGCCGAAGTTATCGAGGATCCCCTAATCGTCGACAAAATTCTTTCCCATCGC
>SCLG01000443.1:15144-62202 GCA_004367875.1 Oikopleura albicans
GAAAAGTGTACATCGAAAAAGATTTTTCGGAAACATCGGCCTCGAAAAGTGCACATCGAGAGGTATTTAAAAATTTTCGTGGAAAACCGCACACCGAGAGAGCGCAAATCGAGAGACCCCTAACTGTATAGTGAAAAAAATGACTCCGGACAGGATGTGGTTCAAAGAGGCTCATTTGCTCGTGGCGTTGGCCAGTTAAACCAAAATGATGTATAAGCTCGTTGTAATCTAAAACTTTTTCTGATAATCTTATGTGCAAATTTTATCCGACAATAAAACATTTTCCTAATTTTTTTCCTATTTTCGAATTATTTACACGTTTGCGGTCAATCTAGTTTATCCTGGTAATAAAATTGTTTTCAATAAGATGGTTTTTAGTATAAATTACTTTTCATCTAAATTCACTTTTGAACAAAATCGCGTTTCATCAAACTGCTTTTGCGTAATGTTACTTTTCGTCTAATGGAAATAAGACGAAAAGATACAAAAGCGAAAAAATAATTACGGCACCTAAGTAGAGTCGTTCTTATTTTAAATGCGGATGAAGTAAATTTAGAAAAAAACATGAACAAATGTTATACACGAGCATTATTCGAAAACAAAAAAATAATTGTGAAACAGAAAAGCGATGGAATACTTCCCCCAAAGCGTATTAATTTCTAGAATAAAAGTGGGCAAATTTTGAGGTATGACACAACGTATATCGGCCTAAATCTCCTATAATACCTATATAGTGATGTTTTTATGGTCATGTTGAGCTTTGTTCCGAAAATCTTGCCAAAAAAAATAAAAATATCTCATCAACGGGCTTCAAAAACCCCCATAAATTGACTTAAGCAACTTTCTTGCAGTCGTTCGTCTTCAAAAAGTAATTTTAGCCGATCCCTGTGAAGAAAATAATTGCTCGGAAGATTGTCCTTGTTCTGAAGGTTGGTGCAATTTCGGAACCGTTGCCGGCGTTTCTGGAGTTTGTCAAACTTGCGATGGAGTTAACACTAAAAACGACTGCGTTGCCAACATGATGACCGATAACGGAAAGCAAGATTGCTTAGACGTTTGCAGTAAGTTTATTTAAGATAAAATTAAATGGAAAAAAAAATTCAAACATGTTTAACATAATAGCGTTCTGAATAAAGTAACAAATGATTTTAAGAACCTCAAACAGAATGCTCGGAAGAGTACCCATGTTCTGAAGGTGAATGGTGTAATTTTGGAACCATTGCCGGAGTTGCTGGAGAGTGTCAAAGTTGTGCTGGAATTGATACCAAAAACGATTGCGTTGCCAACATGATGACCGATAATGGAAAACAAGATTGCTTGGATGTTTGCAGTAAGTTTATTCTTATTTTCATCATTATTGTTAGAATCAGGGCTCGGCACAATTGGCTATTTTTTGTCTCAAAATTGAGTTTTTGGGCTCTGAGCGAGCCAGAGCGAGCCAATTGTGCCGAACCCTGGTTAGAATAACTATATAACGATCTATAGGACCATGTACCGTTATGCTTAATATTATTCCAATAGTAGTTTAATAATAATTACACTTATCGTTGATAGACTATTTAGAAGTTAGCAATTCATTTTACAAATTTTTTGATTGAGTGTATTATAGAATCAATGCGATAATATTAAATTTAGAAATTTTTGACAAATAACGTGTTTCATAAAATAAAATGTTTCAAGAACCTCGCGGAGAATGCTCGGAAGATTACCCATGTTCTGAAGGTGAATGGTGCAACATAGAGTATGAAGGAGTCTCCGGAAGATGTACAAATTGCCGTGATCAAAAAACCAAAGAAGACTGTTTTGCCAACATGGGCTGGAAAGCAGGCAAACAACAATGCTATGACGTTTGCGGTAAGTACAGAGGCTCATGTTAAGGGACACGTTTGTGTCCCAAAAAGTGTCGCTTATTATGGAGTGTCCCTTAAATTAAAAAGCGGATTTTTTGTCTGAAAGCCAACATATACGTTTCGTATTTTTTTGGTACTAAAATGATTTTTTTATCGTCTTGATTTCGTGTTTTATTTTTAAATAAAATTATAATCAAATTATAATTATGAATGAATTATATTTTGAAGCATAACAACTGTCTTAAAAAAATAATTAAAAAATACAAATAATCGTATAAATTAAAGTCAAAATTCGTGAAGTAATTCTTCAACGTTTTAATTAAGTTGAGTTTTAATTATAAACCTAAATTTGACTTTTATTTCAGGCTATATCTTTCGAACTCTGGGTCAATTATAGCTGCAAAAGCAGTGCAAGAATTTAGTTTAAAAAATCATCTATTTAAACATCTGGAATATGCAGCATATTATATGGTCAACAAACATTTTTTATTACAGGGTGAGGTAATATAGATGCTAAGCCGTTTTTTGGTGACTTATATTCGCTCAGCGCACTCGCGAACCAAAAACGGCTTAGCATCTATATTACCTCACCCTGTAATATTAACCGTAAGAGTACAGTCCAGACCTTCAAATTGTGCAATTTGTGTTTTCGAAAAACGTGCACAATTCAGTAGTTGCTTGTCATAGTATACACAAAAAACATACTATTGATATAGGAATCAAACTTAAAACAATTACTTTGTGTTTCACTAAAAGTTCGAAGCGTGAAAAAGTGAACGATAAACTTTAAAGAGATTTTTCATTATCAGTACGACTCTGTCTATTCTCAACTCTTACTGCTTAAAAATAATTTGGTTTCTAATTCAATTTGACAATTTTAGTATCACCATGCGAACGCAAACGAGAAGGCGCTTTGAAGAAAGATGAAACTGGACGCCCTAATATTGGTGCATTCGTTCCTAAATGTGAAGATAACGGAGACTTTTCACCGCAACAGTGTCATGGATCAACTGGATTCTGTTGGTGTGTGGAAACCGACGGAACCAAAATACCAGGCACTAAAAAACGAGGACCTGTTTACTGCCAATGACTACATGATTGAAAAAAAATAATGAAATAATTAATTTTAAAAAAATATACCCTCATCAGTCATAAAGCACTAGAACACGAAAAATCTAGGCTTTACCCTGTTTTTGTATCTAAACTTGAAGTTGTACATTTTGCATAGCAATTTATTTGATAATAAAATGGTATCAGGCGCTATTCCATTGATCAATTCCCAAAAAACAATATTTGTGTCTTTTCTTGGCCGACAGTTTAACTGACAGAAAAACTAAATCATTGGTGTTACAGTTTCCCGAAATTCACAAACTCAATTTCATGAAAGTTGTTCTTTACTCTACCATTTTGTGGGCTACAAACAAAATTACCTTATGCTGTATGAGCTGTATTAGAAAATCAACTTCGGAAGAAATAGTTTTAGTCGAACTTAATTTTTGATAACGCGTCGAACGGCCAAATTACAATTTTATTATTTATTAATTTTAATTTTGAGGTTACCGCTCAGTCTATATGACTATTTAACATCAGCAGCGTTATCTCTCTTTGGGTTGTTTCCGCTCTAATAAATTTATAGGTCGTTCGGGATAGAAATGTCGCGATAGAAATAGAAGAAGTTACACTATTCTAGAATTTATCAAATAATGCTACAGACTGGACGGTATAAAAAGCGGTACGGAATCTGCGAAATTTCACTTGTCAACAATTGGTCGCTTTTCATACCGTCCAGCTTGTAGCCAGGGCCAATTTTTATATTTTTTTCGAATTAAAAAATACGCTAACAATTTTGCTCTGATTACAAAGTATAACTTTTGTAGCGTTCTCCAGTATGTTAACAACACTACGTACCTATGTTAACAACACTACCTACAACACTAACCTACCGTCACAAAAACATAATTTGCCACGCATTTTTCTCTATACAATTTATTTGTTAACACAAAATGAGCGCAGTTATCTCTCTAGGGATTGATTCCGCTCAAAAAAAAAACAGCGAAATTATACTATTATCGAATTTATAATATTTTTGGATCACACCGTCTGTGATATTGGTGCAAAAATCATTTCTCTTGTTGTTATCACGGACCGTCTTTGTACGACTTCTACGTCTACAAGGTGTGCTACATCTACTACATCAACTTTACTCCGACAACAGTACTACAGTAATTGTAATCGTCTTTACTCAAAGATGCATGTTTGTTTTACAAATAGGCATAGAAATAAATACCGTTTATTACATTTTTTTGACATTAAGCACAATACCTAACGTTTAATTTTATTTTTGTATAAATGAACGGTATGACTGATTTGGTTTAAAAAAGTTTGTAATGCATACAACAGTAAATCTTTTTAACGTGGCCTTATCTAGGGGGAGTAAATCTAATTAGCTTGAACTAGATGGTGTTTAATACCTCTTGATTGTATAAATACTTCGAACTTGCCAATCGTTAAATAATTTTCGAAATACTCGAAAAATGAAAATCCTCCCGTCAGTTTTACTTTTAGCCGCCCATGGCCAAGATATGGGAGACGGCTACACAGCGGGTGAGGGCAAACCGATCGACGACGTACTCAGACGACTCAAAAATTTGAAAAAATGGGGAAACGAGTGTGCAGGAAAAAGTTTCAACATTTTTGTTAATTTTTCATGACAATGATAAAGCGTATTTCAAATTATTACAGTATCAGCTTTCATAGGATACAACGCGTCTGAGTTTTTTCGGAATTAAAAAAAAAGCAAGTGTATCTTCACAATACTTTAAAATTTTGACAAAAAATTTCTTTTTTAGTGTGTGAGTATCAAGTTTATGGAAAATATATACAGTCTTCCACTTAAACAAGAGAAAGTTAATAAGAGACAAAATGTATCGACCCAAATAAGAGAAGATTTTATGAAAAACTTAATTCGTATGTTGAAGTAACAAAATAGGTTTTGTACACGCCACTTATATGGATACACTCCCCCCTCATGATAAGGGCCCCCACAATACGGGCCACCTTTACCCGCTTTCTCATAATAAGGGCCACTTTCTCAGGATAAGGGCCACTTTTTTTACGAAAAAGTTTTTGTTTCTCATATTGGTTTTTGTTTCTCATAAATGGGCTTTGATCTCTCATAATAGGGGCCATTATCACTGAAAATGTTTTGTTACTCATAATAGGGGCCAAAATGCGGTGTGACGGGTGGTTATTATGGGAGATTTTAGTTTTTTGTCTGATAATCTGGCAAAGTCTGAACAAATTGTCCAATAAGATTGCCGGATATTCTTTATATACTAAACTTTAAATACACTTTATTAACTTACACATGGGAATACACAAATATAAAAAGTAAAAAAAACATAAAAAAAAAATTAGTGAAGTACTAACCAGAATATCTGAAAAAAATCCACTTACTCATAATAAGGGCTACCATTTCTCATAATAAGGGCCACCCAATAAGAAGGGCCACTTTTTCGCGAGACAAAAATGGCCCTTATCATGAGGGCGGAGTGTATATGTTATATTAAACCTAAAACAGAGCAACAATATGTGTTGTCTAGTGTGATAAAAGAAAAGCAATCCCGAAAAGCAGTATTAAATCCTACTATTGAAATGAGACGGTTAAACTCAGAATCAGAAAGTGGATTGTATTAATACACACCCGTTTTTTGCTGAGTTCAACAGGTCACGGGATAAATGACTCATCAAGTGTAAAAACTAGATTTATAACAAAATCTGCTTTGTGAAAATTATTTGACAACTTTTTACGAGCAAACCTTGTGCCTGCCGCGAAAAATAACGTTTTAAGAAAAATTCACAATTTTGATCGAAATGCCGTTCGATATTATAACAACAATAATGCCGACTTTCAAGATATTGCGGAGCCCGAACACTGGTTTGGCCCCATAGACTGCAGTGACCCGAGTGGCTGCACTGACCGTACCATAAGTACCGATAACCCTTGTGAGTGTCTCTGGCGGGTAGGCCGAGGTTACACCAACTTTTACAGTCGAGGATTCGCCGACGTCGGAAAACCCCGTGATAAGGCAAATCACATGTGGAGTCAAATGAAAAAGCGATTAGAAAAATCATATGGCTGTGATTTTTCCATGATGGGGTATAACAATTCAGGTACTGTTTAAATTAGTTACAAAAAAAAATTTCCTGAAAAAGTGCACAACTAGAAGGTCGGGACTGCAGTTATGACGAAAATAACTTTTTGCCGAAAAATTTTTTCGCAGAAAACTTAAATTAATATATTATATATTTTAACAGTTTTTAACGAATGTTATTTATCATAAGTATCATTGTACATTGGATGGAGAAAATTCGACAAAAACTTTTTCGTTAAAAAAAAAATACGCAACTGAAGTTTCAGTTGGTAATAAAGCTCGGTATGGTACACAAGGCTTCAATTGGTACTAACTTCCCTCTCTATAGAATTCGATAGGTTCGGGTAATCCGCGTTTACATTTAACTATTTTGTGTCCGAAGCATACTTCAGTTAGTTTTAATTTTCAAAATTTAGATAAATTATCAAAATGCCAACAAGAAGAAAAAGAGGCTGAGAAAGCGGCGAATAATCCAGACACACCAGATGACTCAGTGTTCTTCCCTACATGTTTGGCTAATGGAGACTATGCACCTGAGCAGTGTTCGTTATGGTTCTGCTGGTGTTCCACGCCAGATGGAGAAGAAATTCCCGGCTCTAGGAAAGATATGGCCCTAGATATGGAAATGAGATGTGAAGGAGGTAAGTCGAGATAAACCCTAACTTCGTGTCTCATATGCACAAATTACGCAGTTATCTAGCGAAAGCAACTATTCCTGAATATTTTTACTCTACAACGTGCCCAAATAGAGCGTGGGGTTTATGAGTACTTTCGCGAATTGTTGTTCAAAATATGGGGTCGTGATCACATGATCGCGAAACTGTGTTTTACACAAGGTTTCGCGACCATTTTTTTTCCTTCTTAAATTTTTGTTTCCTTCTTAAAAACCTGACCCAAAACACTATTTTTCGACCATGTGGTCGCGAAACCATATTTTGAACAACAATTCGGACCAAATGATGTGGTCGCGTATTAAAGTACTCATAAACGGGTTTTTCGCGACCAAAAATGGTCGCCAAAGTACCCTTCACCCAAATAGGTTCTTTAGAATGTTTGATTTTATGGCATATAACATTTCAAAGACATTTCCCTTATGCATAATTATGTTAGAAAACGTAATATGGGGGGGGGCTCGCCATAAAAGGGTCGGTTTCGTGTTTTGAAAAACGGACCTTTATACGGCGACCCGACTCTTTTTTGGCGAACCCAAGATGAGCACATTTTATCGCTGATACTGTAATAAAATATAATTTTCCGTTTTATTTTTTTTGTTATTTTAAGTTTAATTTCAAGACTGAATTCGAGGTTAAAAATAATTTAAAATAAATTAATAATGTCGATAACCGGACAGAAGAAATAGTAAAAAGTCTCCGTAGGAATCAATGTGAAAATCAGGACCCTTATTTGGAGCAATAATATTTTCTCGGAAATCAAGCGACCCTTATATGGCGCGACCGACCCCTTATTCGCGAACGCCACCCATTTTTTGGGGCCCTTTATTTGGCAACCCCCTGTTATTGAAACTTAATTTAAATTTCTCAAATTAACTTAATTTAACTTTCTCAAATTAGATCAATTATCAAAATGTCAAAAAGAAAAAAAAGATGCTGAGGAACTAGCTGCGTCACTCCCCGAACGACATGACTTTTTTCCATTCATCCCTGACTGCGAAGATAACGGGGACTACTCATTTGAACAGTGCGATTATTCACTTTGGCATTGCTGGTGTTCAACACCAGAGGGAGTAAAAATACCCGGCACTATCATCGAACTCGGTCAAGGATCACCTGATTGTGTAGAATGTAAGTTGAAACTACTTTTTATTACTTTTTGGAGGAATAATTGTGGCTTGTACAGGGTGTTCGCCAAATACTGGTCGCTTATGTCTTCTGAAAAACCGGCCGTTTTTTTATTTTTAACTGTCAGTTTCAGAAAGATCAGCCACTTAGCGGTGTGTTGCAAATACTGTACCGGGGAGGGCTTGATAAGGGACGGTTTGCGAATTTCAAAAAGCGTCCCTTATTAAGCACCTGTCCCGTAAATTGGTATCAATTCAGGTATCAATCATGCTCTATTACCTTGACTATCAGACATAAAACCTGAGTGTGCCCTTTAAGGGACGCTTTGGTAAAATTCGCAGAACTCGGACAGCTCACACACAACTTTCAACTTTGTCAACTACTTTGACCGTGGAGTTGAGTTTGGTAAAACTGTCCCGTAATGAGCACTTTTTTTCTTCGATCAAAATCTTCCCGTATTTAGCACTTTCTACAATTTCACCAAAAAACCGTCCCATATTTGTCACTTTTTGTCCCTTATTTTGACCAATTATTTTATTTCGACAAAAAAGCGTCCCTTAAAACGAACAACCGTCCCTTAAATAGCACAAACGTCCCTTATCACGCTGTCCCTTATCACGCCCTCCCCCTGTACGTAAAATTACGTGACTTAAAACGAATGCAGTTAAACTGTGTTAATGTAAACATGACTGAACGTTACATATTGGCAAGATAACTGCGCAAATGAAAAATATCAATTCAGACGGTGCATTATCAGAATGCCAAAAAGAACTAAGAGATGCTGACAAACTTGCATTCGTTCCGAGCTGCGAAGTTAACGGCGACTATGCAGTTGAACAGTGCGATGCATCAACTGGATATTGTTGGTGTTCAACACCAGATGGACTAGAAATTTCCGGCACTGCTAAGGGACCTGGTGAAGGACCTATTGTTTGTGTAACACCGACCGAAGATCGTGAGTTGAAAAAATACTTTTTAGTACGGGGTAGATTTAATAGGCTTGTAGAGGTTGATTGCCAAATACGGGTCACATAATGTTTTCAGAAACCGACGGAACTTTAATTTCGGACTAAAAGATTTAAACACTATAATAATGTTTTGACAGTACTTACTGTACGTATAGATGGTTTTAACGCTACTAAATTCCCGAACATTACATATGAAATTAAGGTCTAAAAATCTTAATCAATTATCGCAGTGATTTTCAAAGGGGAAAAAATAAATAATGTTGCCACTTTTTGGTAACGTTGCTTGACAGCGCGTCTGAGGCTTATGTGACCTATCATTAGATTTTTTCAGTGCGCTCGGCCAATCATCGAAAGACGATTTCTTTCTTTTGAATTTTTTTTGTATTACGGTCCTCCCCTCTAAGGTGCCGTAAGGAGAAATATGCATTTCCGATAAAAAATTTTTTTCGCGTTTTATAATCAATAAGCGGAGGAAAAGCGGGTATAAAATGCCATGGAAAAAGGTACTAAAACCGGGGGAAACTTTAAAAAACAATCTTTCTTAGGAACAATCAATTTCTATCTTATGGAAAATAATCCTTATTAAGCAACCCTCTGTAAGTTTAAACTTGCAGGAAATTTATATTTTTGTTGAATTTGACTTTACTTTATCATTTTGAACATTTCTTCATGAAAAAAATTCAGCCATCTTTATTGATATGTTATCAAAATGCCAAAAAGAAGCAATGGAAGCAGGAAAAAGTGAAAGTTTCGGGTCTAGTGGTGCATTCGTCCCTAGGTGTGAATTTAACGGCGACTATGCACTTGACCAGTGTCATGGATCAACTGGATATTGCTGGTGTTCAACTCCAGATGGAGAAAAAATAGCCGGAACTGTTACGGGGCCCGGCGAAAGACCTGTTGAATGCGATGAGTGTAAGTCCAACAATATTAATATGAGTTAATGAAATGACGGCACCGCGGCATTTTACAGAATAAGGTTTTTTTGCAAAAAAAAATTTCTGGTTTTTTCGCGAAAAAACTTTCTCGCAGCAAAAAAGCATCTCTTAAATTCTCAGTAATGCTTCTTATGAGTATGTTGATGTCATTTATTATTTTTTGAGGAAAAAACTTCGAACAAATTGGACAAAAACGTTTTATTGGACAAGGACATGATAGACGTGGGTTTTATAACGTTAACTCATTTTTTTTTGTGTCCTAATAATTTTTGCAGGAGTTTAGTAACATACTGTTATTGTACTTTCAAAATTTAGATAAATTATCAAAATGCCAACAACATCAAAGAGATGCTCAGAAACAAATGAATGCGCCAGATGCACTAGTTGATGCTATTTTTGTCCCTACGTGTATGGTTAACGGAGACTATGCAACTGAACAATGTATGCCTGTCGGAGCTTGCTGGTGTTCTAACCTAGATGGAGAAGAAATACTCGGCTCTAAGACATGGAATTTTTTTGATGGCCCTATTTGTGGAGAAGGTAAGTTGAAATGCAGTTGTGAAGGCCAAATCTTAAAACCTTAAGGTCCTTAACATCCCAAAAACTGATAGGATATAGGTTTTTCGGAAAAATAAAAATTGAAATTTCAGAATCTGATCTCTGTTCGAAAGATCATCCATGTTCGGCCGGTTGGACGTGCAATTATCAATTTGAACGCTCCGGATACTGTGTGAACTGTGAAAATTTTCAAACGGAAGAAGACTGCTCCAATTTAATCAATCCTCAAATGTTCTTGAGTAACAAAGGCTCCGATGAATGCAAGAAAGTGTGCCTAGAACCGACAAGTATACCGACAGTAGAACCGACAGTAGAACCGACAGAAGAACCGACAGAAGAACCGACGGTAGAACCGACGGTAGAACCGACAGAAGAACCGACAGAAGAACCGACAGTAGAACCAACAAAAGAACAGACAAGTAAGTTTATTGAGCGCAGGATTATTTTTTAAATAAAGAAGGGTGTTATATTATTAACATAATCTCTTAAAGAGACGTTTTAAGCCTTATTTTCGTATCCCATACAAGGAGGCATCGAACTAGTTGTCAAAAATCTTAAAAAAAAAAATAATGATAAAAGGATCCTCCTATAAGATATTTTCGAAACCAACTCTTACTTAGCGATCTCCCTGGCAGTGCATTTTTTCACAAGAATTGATTTACAAACTAAAATTGATTTAAAGCACTCTGTGATGCCGATAATTGTTCGGAAGACTGTCCATGTCGTGACGGTTGGTGCAATTACGAGAACGGAAGCACCGGAGTTTGTACAGGGTGTGCCGGTATCGAGTCTGATCACGACTGTATCGCAGATGATATATTTTTACCTGCATCCCTGCAACTTACTGACAAAGCCAAAGCAGAATGTTTAAGCGTCTGTGGATGTAAGTATTGTCTTTCTTATTATTTCATTCTGTATATCTCATAACAAGTTATCGTAACATCACTTATCTGGACAAAGTTATCTGACTGACAGAAAAACAAATCGTATCGAGTTTTACAAATTTGATGAATTTGAAAAAAAGTTGCAGCGGTAAACCCTAATTTATACAGCAAAAAGCGAATTACGGCTATTCTATAAATAATACTGTAAAATCTTAGTAAAAGTTTGCAGCCCGAATCATTGTAATCCTCTATGTCCGTGTTCCGAGGGTTCGTGGTGTAATTACGAGAAACATACACACGGTAGCTGTAAAAGCTGTGATTATTTCGCGACTGAAAACGACTGCGATTATGCTAGCATGTTCATGACTGACAGGGGCAAGGACGAATGCAAGGATGTTTGTTTGAAGCGTAAGTTATTTAATTTAATAAATAAAAATAAAAATTTAATTATCATAGTTTGATAAGACTAATATTAATTTATAATACACCGGGTGCGCAGTTATCGGGCGAGTTTCGCGTCAAAAAAACCTTGATCGGGCGCCCGATAACTGCGCAGGGCGTAGGCGGAATAGGGGAAAAAGATGCACAAAAAACCGCCCGATAACAGCACGAGCGGCGAATTGCGCAACACCCAATTGTCATTAGCCAATGACAGACCCGCCCGATAACAGCACGAGCGGAGAATTGCGCATTACCAAATTGTTATTATAAACCGGCCGGGAAAATTTAAGATTCGATAATATTACTCATTGTTTTATTGAATAACGAAACCTTATTAATACGCTTGAATATCATTAGTTAGAGAAAAATCATATCTTAGAGAAAAAAAAGGTGGCTTGAAAAAAGCGGACAGATAAACCAACAATTGATTAAAGTAGTTTTACAAAGGCGGCGGATAAGCCCATAGGGGGTGTAGTGTTAGAAAAAATGAACAGAAAGAGTGCACAAAATTGTTATTTGGAGTATTTCCGGCTAGGTAAGTGCGCACTGCTGCGTAGACGGAAAATAAGGGTGCCCGATAACTGCGCAGGGCGTAGGCGGAATAGTGAAAAGTTTTTTGGGGAAAAACCCCGCCCGATAACAGCACGAGCGGGCAAAACCGCCCGATAACTGGACGCCCGATAACTGCGCACCCGGTGTAATTCAATACTGTCCTACAAAATTAAGTTTAACAGCTCTTGAGTTATTCTTTAGAAATTTTGGTTAAGTTCTAGCAATTTATCTTAACGATTTGTAATACAAGCTTTGTATGTCTGAATTTTGATTTTAACTCCCGGGGTTCAAGTTTCGACTAAACGCCCTAAATGGACCAAAACTTATACTAAATCGGGCTGAAATTCAGATGATCGAAAATTGCTGAAACATGGGCCTAGTTCAATTTTACGAGAAAAAAAATAAATAAAACATAAAACGGAACTGATTTTTAAGCTTAACTTTGACAAAAAGGGGCGTTAGTCCAAATGTGGACTCACGGACGACTACGTAGTATATGCTATTTGAGACCCTTTGGAGTCCAACTCAAACTGTAAAATTTCACGAAAAAAAAAACAATAAATTGCTTCCCAATATTTAAATTAACTGGTATATTTCAGCTAAAGTATCATGCCCGGCTGGATGGACGAAATTCGATGATGAAGAACGATGTTTCAAAACCAAATGTCAAAAGACGCCGATCAGTTTTCTCGCGGCCGAAAAACAATGCGGAAAATGGTCTGCCGAATTGACAAAGGTCAAATCTGAGGTTCAAAACGGACAAGTCGCCGATTCCGGGCCCATTGGCGGTTTAACCGACGAGGGCGTTCAACTAAGGGGCGGTATTTGGATTAACGGACAGGATCATAATAACGAGGGCAGCTGGAATTTTAAGACCGGTGAGCCAATGACGTACTTCAACTGGGCCCAAGGACAGCCTAACGACGGAAATCCAAACATTGCTCAAGATTGCCTTTGGATGAACTTTTTAACAAAGGGCGAGTGGGATGATATGAACTGTGCTAACGAACGTAGTGTTCATTGTGTGTCCTGCTCAAAAGATATGGAATGAAAAAGGACAGAACTTTATAACATTTCGAGGCTGTGAAAAAAAATCAAAATTACTGCGATTTCTGTTTGAGCTTCATATTGTAAATAAATATAAATGAGTTATGTAAAGTGATGCTAGAAAATAATAAAGGTATAGATATCAGTTCTGAATTTGGTAAAGCGGTTAGGATTCCCGCGTGTCACTTCGGCGATCCGGGTTCGAGTCTCAGTCCAACATAAATTTTTTTTATGCCAAAGTGATGTATCAGACCTTTTAGTAATTACGAGAAATATTGAAGCAATTAATATAATTTAAATACCATCAAGTTTTACAGACCTGAAAACCTCTATAACAAATTTTCATCGAAATCTGAGTACTTTGAAAAACCAGTTTGAAAATACCAGTTTTGGGAAGACTAAGTTATATTGAGTAAGTTAACAGTCTTTAAGTATTTTAACAAAAAGTATTTAACTTTTCAAGTTTTCACTTCAAGTATCTAAGTTAAAGTCCACCTTTAAACGGTTTCAAGCAATTTCGCCTACGCAACTACTCAACTAAGTTAACAATCTTCAAGTAAGTTAATATAATAAGTTGAATATAAATTTTGTTGATTTACTTTTGTAGGTGGTTTTATAACAAATTTGACGAACTGTTGAGCAAAGTTTCAACCATAAGTCGGCACTCGGGTATCCTACCCCATCTCTTACCCGAGTAAACACGTACCCGACTCGGGTAGGACACTGTGGTACTCTGGTTTGAACAGTGGTCTCGAAGAAGTTTTTAATTTGAATGTGTCATTATAAATTAGCCACCTGATACGGGTATTGTTTGATTAACTCGCAGGGGGAAGTGTGTGCAAATATGCACACAACTTGGTCCTGGTCGATTTAAGGCATAAGGAGGCCCCGTAGGGCAGAATTGGTATTGATGACCCCCTCTACTTTTCGAGAAAATTCCATTGGCAGTATTTTTTTAGCGTAGGTTGGATATTTCAAACAGCTCTCCAGGGGGCCCTGGTGGCCCAAATCAATTTTTAATAGTCAGATCGACGTAGTTTGACGAACTCTACAACTTGGCTTTACCAGTTTTATCATAATTAATGCGACTTTTTGTGAATTTTTAAGTGTGTGCAAACGTGTACACAATTTCCCCCCACGGGTTATCAAAAAGTACTTCCCCCTGAGAGTTAAGTTACCTAATTTCTCTACTGTCCGATACACGATAATGAGGAAACTCTTTTTGAAGTGAAGGTCTAGGGTCGGGAAAGGTCTACGCAAGGAGCTTTGAGTTGTCTAACCTTCCGATGTGGTTAGCTTGGAACATATTTTAATATATTTGATCATAAATTCGTACCTAAACACACGTGTGATAGTTGTTTTTTAGATTTTAAAGCTAACCGTAGAAAAATGTGCATTTCTACTCAGCTTATAATTCAGCCTGATGCTTAATCGTGCCAAACGAGAGCGAAAGGTTGTTGAACATTATTTTAGAAATTTCTAAAGGCCGGCTAACCAGACTAAATGCACAATCTATTCATGATATACTCGTAGCCACTTATGTCAAAACACTTTCCTGCGCTTGTTACTAAACACGACAATACTTGACGCGTTAACAGATCAGCCGCCCGTCAGGTGGAGCAACGGAAACGGTAGATGGTGTGACAAGTTTTTCGAACCATTATAAAAACTGTAATCGCATCAGTTTTTTCAAATCATTATCGAACATGAAAGTTATTTCGTCAGCTTTAGTTTTGGCCGCCTACGCAAATTACGGCGGCGANAAAATATTTTCTCCGTTTTCCGACTAGAAACTGGAAAACGGAGAAACAGGAAAACGGAGAAAGTGGAAAACGGAGAAAAATAAAAAACGAAAAAAAATCTTAACGGAAAATATTTTCTCCGTTTTCCAGTTTCTCCGTTTTCCAGTAGTGCCCTTGTCACTCCGGCGATCCGGGTTCGAGTCTCAGTCGAACATATGTTTTTTAATGTTTTATGCCAAAGTGATGATGCAGACCTTTTCGTAAAGACGAGAAATATTGAAGCTATGAGTTTTATTTTAAAACCATCAAATTCTACAGACCTTAAAACCTCTATGAGTCATAGACTATGACAAATTCAAGTAAGTTAACAGCCTTTTTACTTAAATTTACTTTTTTAGGTGGTTTAATAACGAATTTGACGACCTGTTGAGGAAAGTTTCAACCAGAAGTCGGCACTCGGGTATCCGACCCCATCTCTTACCCGAGTTAACACGTACTCAACTCGGGTAGGACACTGCGGTACTCTGGTTTGAACTGTGGTCTCGAAGAAGTGTTTAATTCAAATACACCACCTGAGGGGTTATCTTACCTTTATAAACGCTAAAAAAGCGGTAAGATAACCCAACTTTGGTAAGATAACCACTAAGGGCGTAGGCGTAAACGCTTAAAAACTTTTGTTTTTCTGGTAAGATAACCCAATTTAGGGGTTTTTGGTAAGATTACCCAATTTAGGGGTTCTTGGTAAGATAACCCGATTTAGCGAATTGCGCAATACATTTTTCGTTTTTGACCAATGAGAATCCGACATTTTTGGAAAAAACCCAAAAACGATGATCCATAATTTATATGGTGAGTAATAATTCTTAGTAATTCATAGTAATAATAATAAAATAAATTGAAAAATCATTAAAACCGAAAATTTAAACTATATTTTAAATATTTTTGTAAAGTTTTGAAATTGACAATTGAAAAAAACTTAATTCGATTTTAAAGAACGTGAGTATAGCGTTTTAAAGAAATGGCTGTTATAAACAAAGGGTATGTACGGAATGAAAAATCATTTTATTTTTGAACTAACCTAACAAAGTAATTGGAAGAAAACTTGGCACAAAACAGGCATTGATCATTAAAATAAATTAAAAAAAAATAATCACTCAATTCAATATTCCACTGAAATTTCCCAGAAGTTATGAAAAATTCCCAAAATTTATGAAAAATTCCCATATATTTGAAAATTCCAAATGACGGTTAACTGCGCAGGGCGTAGGCGCGATCGCTGGAAAATATTGAGACCCCTAACTTGCGGTTAACTGCAAAAGTGGCAGTTAAGAGGNATTCATGATATACTCGTAGCCACTTATGTCAAAACACTTTCCTGCGCTTGTTACTAAACATTACAATACTTGACGCGTTAACAGATCAGCCGCCCGTCAGGTGGAGCAACGGAAACGGTAGATGGTGTGACAAGTTTTTCGAACCATTATAAAAACTGTAATCGCATCAGTTTTTTCAAATCATTATCGAACATGAAAGTTATTTCGTCAGCTTTAGTTTTGGCCGCCTACGCAAATTACGGGGGCGGCGACGGGGATAAGCCCATCGAGGACGTTCTTCGACGTCTTAACAATTTGAAGAAGTGGGGTAATGAGTGTGCAGGAAAGATTTGAAAAGAGTAAATATGGACTAAAGGTACGGTCGACTGTCAGTCTACGGTACGTTCAACGTACCGTAGTCTTTATGTACCGTATAATACGGGATGTAAATCATAATAGTCATGTCATTTTATTTATTTGCTTATAATTACGTTTTCAAATTCTCAACCAAAATGAACATGGTGCATATATGTATACAGTTGTGGAAGCCTAATCGTAACACTTTCATATCACAAAAAGTGTTACGATATGAGAAATTTTTCCCGTTAGCGGCATTTTCGGGCCACTTTCTCGTTCATTCTGCTGAGAATCGTTAAGATTTGAACATTTTGTTAAAATTTGAAGTGTTAACAACAGTGGCAGCCAAAGCTTTAAACTAAATGT
This sequence comes from Oikopleura albicans, assembly GCA_004367875.1. Taxonomy (NCBI): domain Eukaryota; kingdom Metazoa; phylum Chordata; class Appendicularia; order Copelata; family Oikopleuridae; genus Oikopleura; species Oikopleura albicans. Next base: position 32,114 of record SCLG01000443.1, read on the forward strand.
TAAGGCAAAATTGTGGAAAACCCAGTGCATTTGGTGTTTGAAGATTTAGATATGCCCACTAGCTCCATTTAGGGAAACTTTTGAATTAAATGACAGCATAAATTAAAAAAAATAATAAGTTTACGGTAAGGGTTACCGTGTTTTTGAGAAGAGGCTGCAGAAAAATTTTCAGTTACAGAATTAACGTAACGGATTTTGAATCCGATTTAAACGGCTGTCAACCTTATTTACAGAACATTTCATTAAATGCAAACTTCGAACACTAGAAACTTTTTTGTAATCTATGACCTCAATAGTTTATAAACCAATAAAATTAACTTTAAATTTTCAACTTTTGCGAAGGTAACCTCGTACCAGATGCCAAAAACAACGTTTTGCGAAAAATTTACAATTTTGACCGAAATGCCGTCCGATACTACAATAACAACAATGCCGATTTTGCCGATGTTGAGCAACCCGAGCATTGGTTTGATCATATTGGCGTAGACCGCACCATTAGTACCGAGAACCCCTGTCAATGCCTCTGGAAAGTTGGAAAGGCTTATACCAACTTTTACAGTCGGGGATTCGGCGAAAACGGCGCACCCCGAGATAAGGCAAAACACATGTGGAGCCAAATGACAGCACGATTGGAAAAATCATACGGCTGCGATTTCTCCGGAATCGCATACAATTAAGTTTGTTAAAAAAAGTAGATGTGCATAAATAAATGTTCAAATAATATTTCTCTGCACAAAATTTGAAAATAAACTTGCGATTCAATTCGAAAAACACTTTGCATACAGAAGATGGTTTTAATCTCTTTTTTTCAGATATTTTGCAAAATTTGGACGTTTTCGAAGGTTTTTTTTTACGATTTAGATACGGTTTTATCGGTTATATCATGAACAAGGAATTAGAAATTTTCGTAAATAATGGTCGTATCATTCAAAAATATCTGAAAGATGAGACTTAAAACTTTTTTTGTTTATCAAAAAAAATGTTTACTTTAACTAAATTTGTTTGTAAGTTTCAAAAATTTATACATTATAAAAATAAGAATATCTCCACCTACCGTGTACAATTGGAAGAAAAGCCGAGAATTCGTGTGTGACGCCTTTTCACAGAATAACGCAAATGACTAATGTTAGTGGTCGGAAAGTAAATTGTGAAAAATACTATATTTTTAAATAGAAGACGCGCGAAGGATTACATTTACCGTACTGTAGAAATATTGCACAAACTATTTTCGGATTCTAGTTATTTTTGCAACAAATTATTTTACGATTATTTTACCCCTCCCCCGACACGCTTGGGCCCCTAACGTGTTAAGATAAACGATATCTGGTAAGACAAGTGGTACGACAACCCGTCATTTGCTCGGAAATTTATAAAAAAGACGTCAGATAACGGACACCGAAAGTTTTTTCATTCAAAAGTCTTATGATGACAAAAGTTTTAAATAGCTGATGTTCAGATAATTAGTGCTGTGGTGCAGCCCTTGTTGAATTAAATTTTGATAATCNAGCTGGATGACAACCACAACCGATTTAATTCTTAGAGCATGTGTAATCGTTTGAAACATACCGTAGTGATTTTTTTTTTCATATTAAACAACCTAAAAATAAACAAAATTGAACAAAATTTACATCGGTTTTTGTTATTTTCTCTGTTGGCTGATTTTGCCATTGATGAGAAATTGACGATACCCTTTGTTCAACTTAATAAATTAAGTATGATCGGATATTTTTAGAAATCGAGTTAATTTTCATTAAAAATGTTCCAAAGACCTAACTGACCAATATCTTTATTTCAAAATAAAAAAACGTAATTATTTAAAATATATACCTCGAATTGAAACATACATTCTTTGGAAAATAATTTGGAAATTTTCACCATATTAGCGTTATGTTATAATTTTGAACGTGCTTCTGGTATTAACGCTAAAGTTTAAGGGTATGTGTAGGATGGATAACGGAAAATTGAAATCTTGAAATATACTTCAGAAGTTGATGAAACTTCATATATACGGGGCCCCGCGGGGTAACCATAAAGTCAAAAAATGACCTTAAATCAAAAATCGCTGATAGCTGAGTCTTATTTTAATAAGATTAAATTTAAATTCCATTGAGAAATTTTTGAAACAAAAATCGAAAAAAAAAATTCTCAAAATGTTTTCAAAAATCTTCCTGACAATTTTTGAGTTGGAGACATCTGACGATTTTTGAGTTGGTCTAGATGGATTCGTCATGCTGGAGTACCCCATAAAATAATTTTGTCGAAGACCCAAGGGCTATAAATNAAAAAAAAGACTAAAATCATAATTTTTCAGATTTCAAATTTTTTTAGATTTTTGGAATCGTAATTTACTCAAGAATATGATAAAAATAGTTATAATATTTAAAAGAATATATTTGAGTCTTCATGAACGTTAAATGGTGCGCAGCGCCAAAAGAAAAAGAAACAAAAAGACTAAAATCATAATTTTTTAGATTTCAAATTTTTTTTAGATATTTGTAATCGTTATTCACTCACAAATACGGGAAAAATATTTGTAGCTTTTTAAAATGACCATAAAGTACTTAAAATCATGAAATAGCGCGAGGCGCTTCAAGAAAAAAAAAGAAGAAAAGACGCGCGAGCGAAAAAATGTGGCAAGAACAAGTAGACCCATTTTTTTTTGTGATATGATTCTGAATCGTTGTTTCATATCATATGAACAATAAACCTAAAAAATAAACAAAATTGAACAAAATTTAATTCGTTACCCGTTTTTTTTTTCTCTGTTGACTGATTTTGCCATTTATGAGAAATTGACGATACCCTTTGTTCAACTTAATAAACTAAGTATGATCGGATATTTTTAGAAATCGAGTTAATTTTCATTAAAAGTGTTCCAAAGACCTAACTGACCTATATCTTTATTTCAAAATAGAAAAAACGTAATTATTTGAAATAGATACCTCAAATTAAAACATACATCTTTTGGAAAATAATTGGAAAATTTTCACCATATTAGCGTTATGTTACCGTTACGTTATATTAGCGTTATGTTGGTATAATTTTGAACGTGCTTCTGGTATGAACGCTAAAGTTTAAGGATATGCGTAGAATGGATAACGGAAAATTGAAATCTTGAAATATACTTCAGAAGTTGATGAAACTTCATATACGGGGTAACCATGAGACATAAAGCCACAAAATGACCTTAAATGAAAAATCGCTGATAGCTGAGTCTTATTAAATTCTATTGAGAAAATTTTGAAACAAAAATCGAAAAAAAAATTCTCAAAATGTTTTCAAAAATCTTCCTAAGATGACTTCCTAAGAAGACATCTGACAATTTTTGAGTTGGTCTAGATGGATTCGTCATGCTGGAGTACCCCATAAAATAATTTTTTCAAAGACTCAGCTATAAATTATAGCCTACAATTTATACGAATCGGGAAAAAATTTCTAAATATTATTTTGATATAAAAATAATTGGTTACTCTTAAAACTTGCCTGGACGATAGATGGGTCACTTGAAAACAAACTTCAAACACAATTTCAAAATTGACAAAACTACGTCGTTGTAAATTTATTCTTAAAATCTCTATAATTTATAGCAGTGTTCAAAATAACGGTCAATATAGGGCGATGTGTCCAAATTTGCACATTTATCTCTCTGGGATATGAACTTTATATGGAAAGCTATGAATAGTGTCCAAATTATGGCAATTGTTTTAAGCCAAACAGTAATTGAATGTTTCATGAAAAGTTATAAGACTCTAACGTTTTTCGTTTTCAAATCCGTGTTAGCACGGTGCTGTTATCCGGTAACAACCGGATAGCTGCCCAAGCAGTGTGATCCTTGTTTAATTTATAAAATTATAAGATAACAGTCCTTGTCCCCAAATCGGCAAACCACAATTCGGCAATAATAAAAAGGGATTTTTTTCAAATTTTTGACTCGCCCCACTACGGCAACTCCTCAAATCGGCAAGGAGTTTCAGACAACCCTAATTTCATTGATATGAGGTTAAAATGGATATGTGATAATTGTTTTACTTGTTTTTCTTTATCTACAGTGTGGAAGACCTATGCCCTTTTGTACCTTTTTTATGTTGTGGAATAGTCTCCACAAAAAAACGCGGAACCAAGCGAGCCGCGTACTAGACTTGTGACACAAAATTTCAAACTCCCTTATCGCCATAGCTCTTCCACACTGTATTTTTAATAAATTATAGTAAAATGACATGGTTATTAGGCCTTCTTGATGCCAATTTGGGGACAAGGACCGTATCTAATAATGCTTCGCAGTAAAATACTAAAAAGTTGAAAACGTCGGTGAAAAAGTGTTTGGTTTAAACTTGTTAGAATGACCGTTTTCAATTGTGGTATATTTTCACATACCGGTATATCACATACGGTATATTACTTGCATTTGTTTTAGTTTACGTCAAAGTCATTGGCCTATTGACTTCATAAATAAAAACTTATGAAATCGAACCGACAACAAGCGCACTACGTTGATGGGGTATGTAAACCAATAACACACAGTAATTAAAGGCGTTTGACCGTGGCTGCCGCAATCGGTGGGGCATCGGAAGATGTCGGGACACAGTAGGTGGTGTGAGAGCTTCCACCACGGATATATATTGTTCAAGTCGACCACTAGTGAAATCACATTCGAAAATGAAAGTTCTTCCATCAGTTTTAGTTTTAGCCGCTCATGGCCAAGGTATGGGCGAAGGTTACACTGCCGGTGAAGGTAAACCCATCGATGACGTCCTACGAAGACTCAAAAACTTGAAGAAGTGGGGCAACGAGTGTGCAGGAACGAGTTGGAGAGATTTGAAAATTTGAAAAAAACTGTGTTATCGGCCTTTTTGGGTAAACGTAGGGAATAAAAAATTGTGAGAAATTATTTATCGAAAAAGCTGTGTTTGCCCATTTTGACCCCTAAGAAGTAAATTGAGAAATTTTTAATGGCATTTTTGGAAGATGCCTACTGGAAGATGATTAAGACCACCAATTTTAATCACTGGCACCCTAAACGGGCGTTGAAAAATCCCTTTGGCACTTTTTTTATGCTAAAATAAATGTTGCTATGCTCTTTAGCCCATTATTCACGTTTTTTGATATCGAAATTTGCTCTAAATTTTAGGATCCACTTTCTGATATGTTCTTAACTGTACCACAAGAAAAATAAATTACACTATAAAAATAAATTACAGAATCTTAACAACCCTCGACAGAAAACCTCATCCCAGATGCCAAAAACAACGTTTTGCGAAAAATTTACAACTTCGACCGAAATGCCGTCCGATACTACAACAACAACAATGCCGATTTTGCCGATGTCGACCAGCCCGAGCACTGGTTCGATCACATTGGAGTTGACCGAACAATCAGTACCAACAATCCCTGTGAGTGTCTCTGGCGAGTTGCCCGTGGTTATACCAACTTTTATAGCCGTGGATTCGGCGAAAACGGAGCTCCCCGTGAAAAGGCAAAACATATGTGGAGCCAATTGACCAAACGTTTGGAAAAATCATATGGCTGTGACTTGTCTAACATGGGTTACGGTGATCCCAAACCAACTGACCCACCAACCGAACCACCAACGGAACCGTACCCAACCGGCTTGTATCCAACAGTTCCAACTGATCCACCAACGGAACCACCAGCAGCTTGCCCGGTCGGTTGGACCAAATTCGATGATGAAGACCGATGTTTCAAAACCAAGTGCCAAAAGACCCCAATGTCATTTGATGCCGNAAATCGGCAAATCACAATTGGGCAATAATAAAAAGGGATTTTTTCCAAATTTTTCACTCGCCCCACTTCGGCAACTCCTCAATTCGGCAAGGAGTTTCAGACAACCCTAATTTCATTGATATGAGGTTAAAATGGATATGTGATAATTGTTTTACTTGTTTTTTTTATCTATTTTAAACAAATTATAGCAAAATGACATGGTTATTAGGCCTTCTTGATGCCGATTTGGGGACAAGGACCGTATCTAATAATGCTTCTCAGTAAAATACTAAAAAGTTGAAAACGTCGGTGAAAAAGTGTTTGGTTTAAACTTGTTAGAATGACTGTTTTTAATTGTGGTATATTTTCACATATATAACTTGCATTTGTTTTAGTTTACGTCAATGTCATTGGCCTATTGACTTCATAAATAAAAACTTATGAAATCGAACCGACAACAAGCGCACTACGTTGATGGGGTATGTAAACCAATAACACACAGTAATTAAAGGCGTTTGACCGTGGCTGCCGCAATCGGTGGGGCATCGGAAGATGTCGGGACACAGTAGGTGGTGTGAGAGCTTCCACCACGGATATATATTGTTCAAGTCGACCACTAGTGAAATCACATTCGAAAATGAAAGTTCTTCCATCAGTTTTAGTTTTAGCCGCTCATGGCCAAGGTATGGGCGAAGGTTACACAGCCGGTGAAGGTAAACCTATCGATGACGTCCTACGAAGACTCAAAAACTTGAAGAAGTGGGGCAACGAGTGTGCAGGAACGAGTTAGAGAGATAAATTTAGGGGTGACCAAATAAATGCACAATTTGAAAATTTTATGTAATAGATCTTTTTGGGTACAAATAGGGAATAAAAAATTGTAAGACGTTGTTCATCAAAAAAGCTGTGTTTTCCCACTTTGACCCCTGAGAAGAAAATTTAGGAATTTTCCGTGATACCATTTGTTGCTGAGTGGAAGATGCTGAACCCAATTCGAAAACTTTCAAAGTGATCCTAAGACCACCAATTTTAATCACGGACACCCTAGATGGGCGTTGAAAAATCCCTTTCGCACTTTTGCCATTATAAAAGAACTGTTACTTTACTCTGTAGCCAATTATACAAGTTTTTCGATATTGAAAATTGATCTTAATTTAAGGATAGACATTCCGGGATGTTCTTTTCGAACAAAAATAAATTACAGAATCTTAACAACCCTCGACAGAAAACCTCATTCCAGATGCCAAAAACAACGTTTTGCGAAAAATTTACAACTTCGACCGAAATGCCGTCCGATACTACAACAACAACAATGCCGACTTTGCTGATGTCGATCAGCCCGAGCACTGGTTCGATCACATTGGAGTTGACCGAACAATCAGTACCAACAATCCCTGTGAGTGTCTCTGGCGAGTTGCCCGTGGGTACACCAATTTTTATAGCCGTGGATTCGGTGAAAACGGAGCTCCCCGTGAAAAGGCAAAACACATGTGGAGCCAATTGACAAAACGATTGGAAAAATCATATGGCTGTGACTTGTCTAACATGGGATATGGTGATCCCAAACCAACTGACCCGCCAACGGAACCACCAACGGAACCGTACCCAACCGGCTTGTATCCAACAGTTCCAACTGATCCACCAACGGAACCACCAGCAGCTTGCCCGGTCGGTTGGACCAAATTCGATGATGAAGACCGATGTTTCAAAACCAAGTGCCAAAAGACCCCAATGTCATTTGATGCCGCTCAAGGTCAATGCACCAAATGGGGATCGATGATGACCATGGTTAAATCCGAGGTTCAAAATGGTCAAATCGCCGATTCCGGTCCGGTTGGAGGTCTCACGGACGAGGGTGTTCAACTTGCTGGCGGAATCTGGATCAACGGACACGATCACGAGGAAGGTACCTGGACTTACACCGATGGCAGCGCAATGTCCTATACAAACTGGGCCGAGGGTCAACCCAACGACGGAAACCCCAATATTGCCCAAGACTGCCTCTGGATGAACTTTTTGACTAAAGGCGAATGGGACGACATGAACTGTGTTAATGTTCGCAGTGTTCACTGCGTTTCGTGCTCAAAAGGTATGCAGTTACGCAGTAACCAAACTATTTTCAATTCATCATAAAAAAGTCATTTATCAAAATCTTAGGAATTAAAATGATTCATAAGTATTTTCAAACTCGAAAATTTTTTCTAATTGTCGGTCAAAACCTAATCTTTTTGGAGCATATTCGGAATTAGCAAACTAAAATAGCTAATTTTTTTATTTAAAATCCGGTGACAGAAAATATACGAATGTTATTATTACCTTGCCCCTTGAAATTATTTATTTTAAAAAATGATAAATACACGAGAAAATATTAAGGTGTAGGTTGTTATAATTTAGCTTACTTTGTTTGGTTTCCAAGAAACAATTTTATTTTAAGGAATGGAGTAAAGACCACGACTTCTGAAATGACGACGTAAAATATGCGACCCGATTATTCGAAGAAACAAAAACTTTATATCTTTATAACAAATTGAAATTATTGAATGCTCAAATGATTTCAGAATCCTGCCTGTTTCTATGAGCTTTCTTTTGTAAATAAAAAAGTGTATTCGATTTGAATACACACCTTTCAAAATTGTGGTAAATTGTAATATAATACATGCGTTGATCTAAAAAAAATTGCAAGTAGTAGCTTGGTGACATTTTTTGACAAAAAAATGGGAAACGAAAGTGTCACGACGCGTCGTTACCCCACCAACTGTAAACAATAGATTCGTGAACAGTATAAAAAAAGAAAATTCTGAGAAATACTGAGATAATTACAAGTTAAATAAGTATAACATATAAAGCGGAAACATGTAAAACATTCTGAATTAAAAATAGAATAATGGGACTATAAGGAGTAGGTAAACGCTTGACATACTGTATTGTTGAACTTACGCCTAGTGTTGGAAACGTTAGGATGCGTTGGCCAACGTCCAACGCCCAACCAACGCGTTGGGGCAAAAGTCGACCGTTGGCCAACTTTCGCAATACTGCTTACGCCTTTTCATCAAATACTAATTTTTTCGTTACGGGTCACACCGCTTTCACAGATTTTTTTATAAAATACATACACCAACTGCGCTGTTATGTTACCACCCGTTATGTCACCAAAATTTTAACTTATCAGACTGCTACATACAATACATTTCGGGGAAAACGTCGAAATCTACAAAAACATATCTTTTTTTATAATTTTAAGGCTTGATGAAAACTCTCGATGGAAACTTATAACCGTTCTTATATAAAAAATTTTATGAAGAATTTTTTTTGAAAGAAATGTGGATGAAGATCCATACGGAAGTAATGGATGAAAAAATAACGTGATACACTGCTTTGAACATCTACGATACAAATACTTGCGGATTGTAAAGGTATGAATTTCTTTCCGACCCTGCGCAGATATCCGGCAAGTTTTTTTCGTGAAACCTGTCGGATATCTGATTCAATATGTAAATTGAAATATTCATTTTAAATGTTTCTTCCATTGAATTTGCTACCAATTAACACCATTTTGAAATATTATTCATGAGAACACGGTGGTCATTCATAATGAGGTGGTCTCGTACAAGGTCATTACATTCTGTATTTTTCATAATGCGCTAAAAATTTCCTTTTCTTTGTCTCTAACCTGAGCCGCTCAGGCTGAGCGAGCGAGAATAAGAAATGATTTTAATGCCGACATGTTTTATATACCCGTTATTTCCGGCTAAAATTGCCCGATAGTTCTACAGTACTTTTTTTGAAAGTAGAGGCATTTTACAATTTTTACAATTTCCTCTGTTCTTAATTAACCCACGCTATTTTGATATTTGAGCCGCGCTCCGAAAGGAAAAGAAAAAAATGCTGGAAGACAAAGTTATAACTTTTTTTAATAAGCGCTAATCAGTTTTTTTTTGTAATTTTTTTGCTAGTAGCAATACAAATTTTTATATATATAATATATAGTAAATTACCTTTAGTTTGTACGTCTTCCTATCTCATTTTATTCTCTATTTTTGTGCAGATTTTTCTNGTCAACCCAACGACGGAAACCCAAACATTGCCCAAGACTGCCTCTGGATGAACTTTTTGACCAAAGGCGAATGGGACGACATGAACTGTGTTAATGTTCGCAGTGTTCATTGCGTTTCGTGCTCAAAAGGTATGCAGTTACGCAGTAACCAAACTATTTTCAATTCATTATAAAAAAGTCATTTATCAAAATCTTAGGAATTAAAATGATTCATAAGTATTTTCAAACTCGACAAATAACGAAAAAATTTTCTAATTGTCGGTCAAAACCTTTTATTTTTGGAGCATATTCGGAATTAGCAAACTAAAATAGCTAATTTTTTTTATCTACTGAGTAAAATCCGCGGAAAGAAAAATATACGAATGTTATTATTACATTGCCCCTAAAAATTATTTATTTAAAAAAATGAAAAATACACAAGAAAATATTAAGGTTTAGGCTGTAACAATTCAGCTTACTTTGTTTGGTTTCCAGGAAACAATTTTATTTTAAGGAATGGAGTAAAGACCACGACTTCTGAAATGACGACGTAAAATATGCGGCCCGATTATTCGAAGAAACATAAACTTTATATCTTTATAACAAATTGAAATTATTGAATGCTCAAATGATTTCAGAATCCTGCCTGTTTCTATGAGCTTTCTTTTGTAAATAAAAAAGTGTATTCGATTTGAATCCACACCCTTCAACATTGTAGTAAATTGTAATATAATTCATGCGGTAAAAAATTTCAAGTAGTAGCTTGTATTTGATAAAAGGTCGAAAATTGAAAATGGCCAATAGTCCAAGCAAATGACATTTCAAAAGGTACACATAATCGTGGGATACAGTTGGTGTGGTAACGAGTTCACAGGTAACGAAGTGACAGTTTCGAACGAAGTGACACTTTTCAGAGTTTTTTGGGCTAAAATTGGTTAAAAATTGGGCAAAAATGGGCAAAGTGACGGAATGAAGTGACGTTTTTTGACAAAAAAGGGGAAAGGAAAGTGTCACTTCATTACCACACCAACTGTAAATAGTAGATTCGTGAACCGTATATTAAAAACAAAAATTCAATAACATTGAACACACTGAGATAATTACAAGTTAACTATTATAACATAGTGTAACATATGAAGAAGAAACACGTAAAACATTCTGAAGTGAAAATAGAATAATGGGACCGTAAGTAGTAGGTAGACGCTGCGCCGTTATGTTACCACCCGTTATGTTACCAAAATTTTAACTTATTAGACTGCTACGTATCGTCCTGATTTTAAAACACGAAAAAAAATTTGTAGCGGAAATACATATTTCTCCTTAACTGCGTCACTGAAGAGGGGAAAGACTATAATACAAAAATATTTCGAAAGAAGGAAATAGCTTTTCGTTGATTTTCTTTTCGGTGATTGGCCGAGCGCGCTGAAAAAAGACCAATGACAGGCCACATAGCCCTCAGACGCGCTGTAAAGCAACGTTAACAAAAAATCGTCAAAATCTACAAAAATATATTTTTTTATAATTTTAAGGCTCGATGAAAACTCTCGAGGGAAACTATTAGTTAAAGTTAAACTTCAACTTATGAGTTTAACCTTATAAGTTATAAGTTATAATCGTTAGTATATAAACATTTTATGAAACATTTTTTTTATGAAAGAAATGTGGATGAAGATCCATAAGGAAGTAATGGATGAAAAAATAATGTGACACACTTTGAACATTTAAGATACAAATACTTGCCGATTGTAAAGGTATGAATTTCTTTGAACCCTGCGCAGTTATCCGGCAAGGTTTTTTTCGTGAAACCTGCCGGATATCTGATTAAATATGTTAATTGAAATATTCATTTTACTTGTTTCTTACATTAAATTTGCTACCAATTAAGACCACTTTGAAATATTATTCTTGAGAATAAGGTGGTCATTCATAATGAGGTGGTCTCGTACAAGGTCTTTACATTCTGGATTTTGCATAATGGGCTAAAAAAATCCTTTTTTTGTTTCTAACCTGAGCCGCTCAGGCTGAGCGAGCGAGAATACGAAATGATTTCGATGCCGATATGTATTATATACCCGTTATTTCCGGCTAAAATTACTCAATATTTTTACTAAAAAATATCTAAGGACTAATCGTCTACTAAGCAAGTAATTCTACATGCACACCAGCAGACCCTTAGTCTCATCATTATATTTGCTCTACAAATGGTGACAACCCTACTCACGTAACTTAAAAAAATCTAGATAACACTAGCAGATATTCGCGCAGTTATCCGGCATTTTTTCGGTCGCCAAGTCCGGTCTAAATCGTCATGTGGCGCTATTCAATATTAATATTTTATGCCATAATAGCTCAAGTTCACGCAAGTTTTTTTTTGCGCTCATACCCTATTTTAGATATGCTGATAAATGCACTGTTTTTCGTACCATAAANATAAATTGAAAAAAAATAGAATTTAGACAGATAAAAAAATAACGAAAATCAAACGTTAAAGGTAATTAATACTATAATTATAAACTAAATTTGGATATTAATTTTTTTTTCTTCCATAACTTTCGCTTTTGTTATTATTTGAACGGTAAAATGCAGAACGCGCCTCTGATTGGCTTGAAAAAGTATAAATAAAAATAGGAAGGAGGTAAAACTACCTCTCGCCTAAGCTCCGAAGATGACTAAAAATTGATGCCTCTACTTTCCCAAAGAGTACTGTACTAAGTTGAAAAAAAATAAGAAATGGACAGGTCAAATTTTCGAAAAATTTTGGCCAAAATGTTCGTCTTGAAAAGTTAGCTTTCTCATGCGACTTTGAGATTTTCTTATAAAAAGCTCAAAAAACGCATAAAAAGTTGAAAAAAATTATTTAACCCCCAAATATCGTGTTTTTCGTTTGGCCAAAAACCATGCCTTTATCCTAATTTATCACGTGACTCGTTGAACTTGCCCTTGATTTTCCAAAAATATTAAAAGCTAACTTTTCAATACGAACATTTTGGCCAAAACAGTTTTTTTATTCGAAAATTTAACCTGTCCATTTCTTATTTTTTTCAACTAAAAAATATTTAAGGACTAATCATCTACTAAGCAATTAATTCTACATACACACCAGCCAAGTCCGCCAAGTCCAGTCTTAATCATCATGTGGCGCTATTCAATATTATTATTTTATGGTACGAAAAACCGTGAATTCATCAGCATATCCAAAAATAGGGTATGAGCGCAAAAAGAAACAAAAAACTGCGTGACGTTGAGCTATTATGACCTAATTAGATTTTTAGACTACTAGACACTTACAATAGATTATGCTCAAACGTGCATATAGAACGAGTTGAATACTTCATCTGTCACCAAAATATTAGATTTATTTAGAGTGCAGCGTTTTGGCAATAAGCTAAATCATATGTTGTCAATATAACTTTTGACTCTTATTTCTAGAATATCCGAATCGACCGTTTTATGTTAGTTAACCACATTTTGTGATGCATCATGATGACGACCGTTCTCGGCACTTTTTCGTCACACGAACGCATAAATTGAATCGAAAAAACGTTGTAACGATATCAAAATGATTTAAATTTCGAATTATGCACATTCTGCTAGTGAGATATGGTTTAACCTTTGAATACATAAATTGAAAAGTTCCGCGAATACTTTGGTACGGGACATTTGTTCCATCGATCATGCGTTGTATTTGTTCCACTTTAATTGGCTTGTCAGTTTCCTTTTATACACCACCTGCGCCGTTATGTTAACACCCATTATGTTACCAAAATTCCGTTATGTTACAACTTTTTGGGATATAATGGACCTCAGTTTCCGCCCACGCCCTACGCCGTTGTGTTACCAATCGCGCAGGTGGTGTAGGTTTATTCTGCAGGTTTTTTTTTACAGGTGAACTTTTGTTATTTTTTGTTTTTTAATTATGTCTTCTTTGAATATTTTTTGGAAAAGATTGAATAAATTTCGTTAACTCGTCGTTAACCAATTCTAGAGAAGTTGTGATTTTTCATAACGCAATTACCAAATCAGAACAAAAATTGTATTCAGCTGAACTAATTTAGCCAGATTAACACACTTTCAAAAATCGAGATATCGAATAAAGTCAAAATCAACTCTCTGCGAGCTCTTGAAACTGAATTTGAAGTTTTCGGTCAAACTTGCACCGTCTTTATTTTTTGGTGCCAATTTCGAAGTGTACGGACAACGGTTAGATGGCGTTTGCTGACTAAAAATTTCATATAAATCGAACGACTTTTTGTGTTTTCAACCCATCAAATATTGCAAATCAAAAATGAAAATTATTTCTTCGGTTTTACTGTTAGCCGCAGACGCCAGTTATGTGCAAGGCGATGGAAGTGATCCGATTGAAAATGTTGTCAGGCGGCTCGGAAATTTGAAAAAGTGGGGCGAAGATTGTGCAGGAAACGTTAAAGAGAAAAATTTCTTAGGAAACGTCAATACTCATCGTTTACAAATAAAAATCTTAGCTATTAGTACCCGCTATTAATACCCGGAATAAATAATGGCCCATTTTAGGCCTTAAACAAAACTATCACGTGACTGGTTGAACTTGACCAAAAACTGGATTAGTCACAACAATCCACTTTTGAATTTTACGTCGAATGAACGCAATGTTTTTAAATAAATTTTTGAAGCGAAAAGTGTATATCGTTTAGTATTATTCATCTCAAGACAACTGATGTTAAAATATTTTGTTGGGTCGTGTAACTTCAATAGTTCACGTCAAACTATTGGATAGAAAGTAAGCGGCTCAATTAGACAAAAATTTGAAACAGTATTTTTAACAAAAATAAAGCAAATCTCATACCGCCAGCTAAAAACAATGTGTTGCGTAAAATTTACAATTTTGATCGCATGGCAATAAAATACTACAATAATCATAATGCGGATTTCGAGGATATGGGCGAGCCCGAGCATTGGTTTGATCATATTGGCGTCGATCGCACAATTAGCACCGATAACCCCTGCGAATGTCTCTGGCGAGTTGGACGAGGTTATCAGAATTTTTACTCTAGAGGGTTCAACGAAATGGGCAAACCAAGAAATAAAGCTAGGCTGTTGCACATGAACTTTAAAAGGCCATATAAATGTGCAAACTAAAATGAACACGAATTTATTTCATTTGTACGGTTTTCATTGATAATTCACTGAAAAAATAAATCTCGAGAGTGGTTTTGAATTTAACCGGTTTTGACCGGAAGTGGTCGGTAACCTCCAACGAATGTACCGTATGGTGTGAATGATATAAATCGGTTTTTAGAATAAATTCGGGCGAGAAGTCCGACTTTGATATTTTTTTTAAACCAATTTTTTTCAAAAATACTTACTTTATGGCCATTTTAAAAATTGAATTGTAATATCCTAAATAAAGCTAAGCATATGTGGAGTCAAATGACCAAACGTCTTGAAAAAACTTACGGATGTGATTTTTCAAACATGGGATATGGAAAACCAACAGATGCCCCAACCGAAGCACCTACTACAGTAAGGTTCTAAATTATCTCTAAAATTGCTTACTTGCATTCCTTGAAACAAGGAAACTTATCAAAAACGGACACCATTACGGCTCAGCACAAAAGTTATTGGGCACATAGCTACGCTTATTTCGAAACCAAGCTAATTTTTTGAAGGGAAAACCAAGCCAACAAAGCAAAATGCGAATAAGAGTTTTTTTAACGGCAAAACCCCAAGTTAAGGCAAAAAATGCTTGGATTTGCCAACCTTTGTGTCGTACATCTAGGCTGTCCCGAGAGGCCATTTTGAAAATCACAACTTTCGCTGCCACCCCCGTTTGGGGACCTTCATTTTGGACCCTGGACAGCCTACGTACATCATTCATGATTATGGTTGCTAAATGGGTTTTAAGAATTTTGAAACTTTCCTCAAAGTCGTAAGCAAGTTGCGAGTATACAAAAATTTTCAGTCGTCGTAATTTGAAATTCGACGTATGTTTTTATTTTAGCCCTATTAGGGCTTAAAGCGCGGCATCGCCGTTTTTCGAAGAAAAAACTTCTTCAGCGAAAGACCGCTAGAGACGCCTCAAGAGGCCGATAAATTCCGTTTGTCGATTTCTGAAATCCTGCTCCTACATAAGGCGCTTCCACAAGGCATTTTTATAATAACGGTGATGCCCTAAGCGCCATTTCAAGCTAAAAATACTTTTTTGAACCGTGATCAACAGAAGCTCCAGCACCAGTTAAAACATGTGATGCGGGATGGGAGAAGTTTTCCGACGCAGATACTTGCTTTAAAACATTTTGCGATGACTCAGCAAAGCCATATTCCGCCGCAAGTCTGATTTGTGCCCGACAAAGATCGAATTTGGCCAGAATTTTTACGGATGCTCAAAATGATGCAGTTGCAAAATCCGCTCCGGTAGGTGGTATGTCAGACGGCGTTCAATTAAAGGGAGGAATTTGGATCGGAGGAAATGACCACGAAGAGGGTAATTGGACTTTTGACTAAGGGCTACAAAAGGCGAGTTTGAATTAACATTGTAAGCGTAACGCTTTAATTGTCTCGCTCTGACAATTTTGATTGGCCGCATTCCCATAACAACGCGAAAAAACAAATAAGAATTTCTTCTTTTTTTTATTACGAATCTTGTTTCACAATCAGTCAGACAAAAAATAAATTATTATCATCAAAACTACCTAAATAAGGTATAAGACTAAATACCTTAAACACACCACTTAACCCCCAACCAAAAATATTTAGCGGTACCCCAACAAAAACAGGGACTTTTGTCCCTGTTTTGTATTTTCTCTTCTGAGAGTCTTCTCTGATTGTTCATAATTTGCACGATAAACAAATCGATGGTTCTAAATCGAATGGACACACTTTCGAAAGATCTCCGACCACCCTTGGACACTTTTTGGCCGATTTGACCACAAAAACACAATTTTCATTCAGCTCATTTACCGGTTAATTGCCGGTTAACCGGAAGACCTAAATGGTTAACTTTTTTTTCAATTTGTCAGAATTTGGCTATTTACTACATTTAGAAAAAAAACATGCTTGAAAAAAAGGAGTTTTCAATGCATTTATTGCAAAAAACCTGTTTTTGGCCATTTACCAAGTTCAATTAATCATTAATTACTCGTGATTAAAAAATCATCAATTATTTTTTTTTGTGTTCTACGGATTCACAATTGCTTTTTCTATGTTGGATTTCACTGTCAATTCATTCAATCAAGCCGAACAACGCAAAAAATATATATTTCTGGTGTAGGGACAAACGTCCCTGTTTTTTGGTTGGGGGTTCACAAGTAATCTTAACAACTTTTTTGCACAAAAAGTGTTACGAAAATTGAATTTTGTTAAGACAATTCGGTAGGCCGCTTGATAAGATAATACGAAAAAGCGTTAAGATAACTGAAAATTGTTAACATAACTGGTTAGAATTTGAATTTGAATTTTTTTCACAAAAATTGAAAGTTTTTGTTTTAATTTTGTAACCCTACTATTTGACGATGATACCCCAATGACCTATTTCAACTGGGCTGAAGGTCAACCTGACGACGGTAACGCTCAAATCACACAGGCATGCATTTGGATGAACTTCATGAAAAGTGGCGAGTGGGACGATATGAACTGCCTTAACACACGGTCTGTACATTGTGTTGCTTGCACAAAGCCAGCGGCAGATCAAAAGATGATGAGAGGCCTCTAGTGACAACCATTACACAGACTATCGTACTAAACAAGGATGAATTTCGATTTTAGTCGTCCGTTTGGACAAAAAAAGTTAACAATTATTTCTTGAGCATTTATCAATATTTTTGTTACTGTTTTAATATATGTGAAAAAAACCGTTAAATGTTCTCAAATAAAATATATAATTCCATATGTTTTTTTTACTTTCATTAATGTAAGCCATTTGCAACAATTTTAGTCTGAGTTCAGTCAAAAAAGCTAAAGAAACTGTTTATCATTTGCCATAATTTTTGGTCCAAAAAATTTCATTATATAGCGCACCACGGCATAATGTACTTTCGCCGCGGCACGATGATAACTTTCAATAATAAAATAAATACATAGGATGCGGCTTTAACCGGTCAGCCCATAACCGGCCAATTTTGGACGTTTTTCAGAGATAACATTATTTACCAACAACGCATTGAACGGGCAGTTTTCGAAAAAAATTTACAGGTCGCAAAATAAATCCGATTCAAAATGGCACTTTGAGAAAGCATCGCAAAACGAATATCAATTTTTGGCTGGAACATACATATATAACTGCCGTGTGTCATCAAAATGAACCAGTTAGATTCTCAATGAATTTCTCAAAACAATTTGAAATTAATAACGCTGAAATTAAACAAATTTAAAATTGCATTTACTAATCCAATCTGATTGCTTAGAAAGTCATTCAGGTAGGCTAAGTTATTAACGTAACGGATTTGATTCCGATGACCACCCCATTTTGTAACAAGGTCGTTTTAAACGACTAATAGTTCAGTTTAGATATCGAATTGCTCAAGCATGTAATGAATTGAGCAGCATTAATTCACCATGAAAATAATTCCAAATATTTTACATCGTGCTTAATTTTAGAGTCGTGCAAATCACATCAAGTACAGGGGGTCATGTATTAAAGGCCGATTTCGATTTTTGGTCGACCTCCCCTTGTATTC
Source organism: Oikopleura albicans (assembly GCA_004367875.1). Classification (NCBI taxonomy): domain Eukaryota; kingdom Metazoa; phylum Chordata; class Appendicularia; order Copelata; family Oikopleuridae; genus Oikopleura; species Oikopleura albicans. The sequence continues at coordinate 50,519 of SCLG01000443.1, forward strand.
CTTAATTTGGTTCTTTTGATATGGGACCTTTACCTCAGGTATATCTGAACTCTCACAGAGCAAATTACATTATGTATGTGGTATTTTTACAGGTATATAACCTGAAAGTAGATTAACAGTATGAGTTTAAGAACACGGTTCCCTACTAGAGTTTTCATTAAGTTGAAGTTTTCAGCCTTAGTATTGTATGAGCCTCTTGAAAAATTATATTAAAATTACAATTGTATAATAATCATATCCGCATAGTTTGGCAAACTCTACAACTAAGCGGTGCCAGTTTTAATTATGCAAAATTTTGAATTTGNTTTTGTAACAAGGTCGTTTTAAACGACTAATAGTTCAGTTTAGATATCGAATTGCTCAAGCATAATGAATTGAGCAGCATTAATTCACCATGAAAATAATTCCAAATATTTTACATCGTGCTTAATTTTAGAGTCGTGCAAATCACATCAAGTACAGGGGTCATGTATTAAAGGCCGGTTTCGATTTTTGATCGAGCTCCCCTTTTATTCCTTAGTTTGGTTCCTTTGATATGGGACCTTAACCTCAGGTATATCTGAACTCTCACAGAGCAAATCACATTATGTATGACGAACGCTTACGGAGTATTTTCACAGGTATATTATATACCGTATATAACCTGAAAGTAGATTAACAGTATGAGTTTTAGAACACGGTTCTCTACTAGAGTTTTCATTAAGTTGAAGTTTTCAGCCCTAGTATTGTATGAACCTCTTGAAAAATCATATTAAAATTACAATTGTATAACAATCATATCGACATAGTTTGGCAAACTCTACAACTAAGCGGTGCCAGTTTTAATTATGCAAAATTGTGAATTTGCCGACCTCTACCAAATCTCCATTTTTTTTCTTCGATATATCTGACGGCCATTTTGTGTGGCCGAAAAGGTAAGACGAAACTGTTAAAACGATCCTTTTACTATGCGCGGTTTGGCACGAGGGAGCTATACACGTCGCTGTAAGACTATCTTAGTTATAAGGGAGTTAAACGCCAATTTTCATATATTTCTATTACCACCAGAGAAATTCATAAAGAGCTCTTAATAAGTGACGAAAGTGAAATCGTAATGAAAATTGTTGTTTTAGCTTTCAATATCCTAGTTGTTTATTGTAAAGGTAGTTAGTATTTAATAAGTTTTAAATGATTATTTTTTGATCAATTCGATTTTTTTGAACCGGTGGCAATCGGTGTAATTTGCTATACACCACTTGCGCAGTTATGTTGCCGAAGTATTTTCAAAAAACGGCAACATAACTGCGCAGGGCGTAGGCGGAAAGTAATATTATCAAAAAAATTGCGCAATAATTGCGAAATACATTGCGTAGGCGTGCGCAATTCGCAAAATGAGTCATTTTTGTCACAAATAGCCTTTTGCATCACATTATGACGAAATAATAATTTTTAAACGTTTTTAAAATGCTGACTTTAGTGTGTGATGCGTTGATTATAGTCAAATTATCAACCAAATTATGTTTAACGATTTTTTGGAATATTGCAGGCTACCATCATGTACAAATTAGAGATTAAAAAAAGTGTGAACCTTAAGAATTTTTCAATAAATGTATGAACATTTTTATTAATTTCAAATTTGGTTCCAATTTTGAAAGATCGAAATTTCTAGAATTCAGTAGCCCAATAAAAACGGGAACATAACTGCGCAGGCAGGAAAAACGGCAATATAACTGCGCAGGCAGAAAAAACGGCAACATAACTGCGCAGCGTGTAGGCGGGTTTGCTTAAATGTATATGACGAAATATCGCAAAAAAATGACGAAATATGACGAAAATATGACGAAATATTACAAATCGGCAAAATAACTGCGCAAGTGGTGTATATTTTGAACGGTTTCAGATAAATCGCATACGCAGAACGCCCTGATACATACGATGGCAATTAACCAAGCTATTTTTCCAAGTAAATTGCCTACGAACTGCGCAGTAAAGCGCCACTTTTGCGGAACGCGACAGAGATTAAAGATGGGAGCGAGGTGCTAACAAAAACGCGAAGGATTTTGAAACATTTTTCAGAAAAATCGTGCCCCGATAATTGGAATGATTTGGATGGCAATCGTTGTTTCCGAACGTGGTGTCATACTACAAGCCCAATGCATTACGGTACCGCTAAAGGCAAATGCGCCGAACATGGGGCTGAGTTGGCCCACATTTTGAATTCTGATCAAAATGATCGCATTGCCGCTAGTGGTCCGATTGGTGGCTTAGTCAACGGGTACCAAAATAAAGGTGGTATATGGATTGGCGGTCATGATGACAAAATTGAAGGAACATGGCGTTATCAAAATGGAAAAGAAATGACGTTCACAAATTGGGCGCCAAACCAACCCGATGACGGAAACAGTAAAATCACCCAGGATAAGGGATACAAAAATGACATTTGGCTTAGCTAAGCCGCTTAGTCCTTGATGACCTGTTAACCAAAAATACAGTACCAAAAGCTCCTTGACCAATCAGTGTAGGCAACTTTCTAAGGCCAAATTCTGGGCGTGTTGAACGAAATCGATTGTTTCCTTCTAATTAAGTAAAAAAATGAATTAATAACAACTATTTATTGATCCATGATACACCAGCTGCGCTGTTAGGTTTCACCGCGTCCTCTGTCAAATTCATTTTAGAGCGTTTCCCATAGGATCCGTTGTCTTTAAATTTATATTTTTTTTTGACTTTTTCTATCGAAATCGTCTACGAACGACGCTGTTATCGTTCTTATTTCCGTTATTTTATTTTTTGCCATTAGGTTTAGAAAGATAACAATAGCAAATCGGGGTCCAAAAAGCCGAAAATGACATTGGAATTTTGATAAAAAAAAGCTCTTACCCCTTAAATTAACATTTCAAAATTTCAACGGCTCGTATCAGATTACATGATTCCTGAAAAAAATTCCGAAGCCGGCCAAAATTCTTAAAATTTTCTAACTTAAATTTTAAGCCCTTCGGGGGCTTTTTTGGACGTCCACAGCGATCTCGGCTATAAAATCGTTTTTGTAGCACCGTGCTACAAAAGCACCGTTTTTGTAGCGCCGTTTTTGTAGCACCGTTTTTGTAGCGCCGCGCACCCTGTTATTTAACTAAATAATAGCGATTTTTATTTATACACAGGAAACGCCGTTAACCGGGTACTTTTTTCTAAGAGATAATATTTCAACGACTATGCAATGCGCCGTCAACCAGCCAGTTTTTTTTTAATTTTAGGCGCCGATTAACGGCGCATCCTGTATATAGTTTGTATATGTATTCCTGATAAGGACTGTCTCTGGATGAATTTCAAAACTCTCGGGCATTGGGATGATATCAAATGTGATAATTACAGAAGCGTTTACTGTGTGGCGTGCACAAAAGTTTTTAAATGGAGAAGAACATAGCCGCTAGACGTCGGTTTTCTGAAGAACAAAAAACCTTAACTAGAAAAAAATACATTACCCAGTAATGTTCACATTGCGATTGTTGAAAATAAATTTGCTAAATTGATTATCTCGTATTCAAACTATTAACACATAAAAGTTTTTATTGAATTCTAGGTGGTGAAAAATCTTCTACATAAGTTGTTTCTTTAAAATACTGTTAATTTCTACTGGCGGCGGTGTACGTGTTGAATAGTATTCGATACCATTTACAAATATTATTTTGCTCACAAATAGCCTGCTTGTCATTAATAATATTTATTAACAATTATCACCCATTCTGTCACCTAAATGACGCAGTCTTGGTGTTGACTGTGAAATAAACTACGACAAAAGTTTTGAACCAGATGCCAATAGCAAAAAAACAATAAAACATGTGCTATACGTATTTGCTGATATGTACCTGGAAATGGCTACGGTTTTTTTATGTTGTACGTTTTTGTGGACCAGAGTGAATTTGTGCCTGCAATTTTTGTTTAGAAAAAATAAGAAAATATGACTTGCCGGCACAGACTGACTGAGAATAATTTCTAAAATGTCTAAAAAGGTAAAATTTTTACCCTTTATCCCTTTCACCTTTTTATCACCTACACGCTTTATCACCTTTGCCCTTTATCACTTTTGCACTGTGCTACTTTTACACTTTATTAGATAGACACTATAGACACTTAACCCCTATAGTCACTTAACCCCTATAGTCACTTAACCCCTCCGACATTTAAGAAATGATTCCGATTCAGTCGGTGCCGATTTTCCCAATATCGAAAAAAACTCTGAAATACAGCTAATTCGCGAAATTAAGTAATTAATGATAATGGTTTAGTGTGTCAGCGGATTTGCTGAAAAGTTTTTTCTAATAAATAAAGATACCGGCGTTAATGGTATACTAAGAAATTTATAATAAGACTTCATTACAAGCCACGCGGTGAGTCACTTGCGTGGCTAAAGGACGCTAGCCAATAGGAGGCGCCTATAAAAAATCATGAGCCAATAGGCTTGGCTTGTAATTCAGTTACAGACCCCAGCGCCGTAGGGGTCTGTTATCACGTGCGCTCGATAACCGAAAGAAATTCAGCATAATATGTCATTACTTATCACTCATAAATTATGAGTCATAAGAGATTGTTAATTTCCAAATTAAAAGTATTTTGTAACTCGGGTGAATCGATTAAATTTAATCATAATTAACTTTCGAAAAATTTCGCAGTCCACACTTCGATGAGTACATTTTTTGTTGGTGGCGCACAAGTGTGAAATTCGCACTTGAACTGGCGCTCGCGTTTTTTTTAATGATGGCGTTTGGGCCGCAATTAACCGCAAAAATTATTTAAGACACTTCATCACAATAGATCCAACGGAAATCGAGATTACAAGAGATTACAGATGAAGGTCCTGCCATCCGTTTTATTTTTCGCCGCCGTCAATGGCCAAATGGGCGAAGGATATATTCAGAGCGATGGATCAATGGCCATTGAAGATGTTCTTAGACGACTCAAAAATCTGGGGGAATGGGGCCAAGAATGTGCAGGAAAGGGTAAAAATTATAATAAAAAATAATTTAAAGAAATAAAGTTTTTGACTTATCCCTCGGGCCACACCGCCGTACAGTGTTGGAAGCGTTGGGTGTTAGGGAAGGTTGGGCGTTGAAGAAATTTTCTTTTCAACGCGTTCTGTCTCAAATAATTTTACATACACCAGATGCGCCGTTATTTTTCAAAACCCGAGGGGTCACAGGTCTCATAATTCTTGGGCGTCACATTGTGACGATCACCACAAAACCCCATTATGACTGTTTTTAAAGTGAAAAATTATTCGCAAAAGTGTTTTATGGAGTATTCAAATGCTTAATCCATCTAGACCAATAAAAAGCGCTTAGCAATTTTTGATTTGAACACGTTTTCATGACATATCAGGCGAATAGGACGATCGTCATAATGTGAATACTGTGAGTTGAGACCTAACTTGAATTTTATCATTTCAAACCCTCATAAGCAAACCTCTCACCTCCTGCTTAAAACAACATTCTCAGCAAATTGCACAATTTTAACCGACAAGCGGTAAAATACTACAATCGAAATAATGCTGATTTCGGCGACCTCGACGAGCCAATGAGCTGGGCCGACCTTTTAGAATTAAACGAACGAACCATTTCGACAGATAACCCTTGCCAGTGCTTGTGGCGAGTTGGTCGTGGTTATACCAACTTTTATCTACGTGGGTTCAGTGATGAGGGAAAAATCCACAAACAAACAAAAAAACTTTGGAACAAAATGAACATTCGATTGGAGAAGAGTTACGGTTGTGATATGTCCGCAATGGGTTATAAGGACCCCGTTCCAGAAACGACGACTCCAGAACCACCAACGCAACCACCAAACCCCTATCCAACCAACCCTCCAACGGAGCCCCCAACAGAACCACCAACGGAGTCACCAACGGAACCATCAACGGAACCACCAACGGACGCACCTCAGCCACCAAATCCTTATCATAAACCAGAACCACCAGTCGTGAAAGGCTGTGCCGATGGCTGGACTAAGTTCAACGACGCTGACACTTGCTTCAAAACGGTCTGCAATGACAATGCAATGGCCTACTCGGCCGCCAATGCTGTTTGCGGTGGCGAAAGTGCCGTTTTGGCCCGTATCATGAGTGGTGCACAAAATAGGGCCGTTTCGAAATCGGGGCCACTTGGTGGTATGGCTGATGGAGTTCAATTAAAAGGCGGTATCTGGATTGGCGGTAATGACCACCAAGAAGGTACCTGGACTTTCGATGATGAGACTCCAATGACTTATTTCAACTGGGCAGCTGGTCAACCCAATGACGGAAACGCCAATATTTCCCAAAACTGCCTCTGGATGAACTTTATGTACAAAGGTGAGTGGGACGATATGAACTGCGCTAACACTCGAAGTGTGCATTGCGTGGCTTGTACAAAAGATGCGGTGGATCAAAAGATGATGAGAGGAATACATTAAATTTGTCAGTTAGAAAAAATCCGAGAAGATGATCTGTTTACCACATTAATTAATGAAACTTTTGATAGACAGTTTTTCAACTAAAATAAAAATGTGTAAAAAATGTTACAATATAAACCACTTTCTGTAACATTTCACAATAAAATTGATTTGTTGAAATTTAATGGTTCATTGGACTAATATGCTATTTAGATATATCTGTCAATAACTTGAGTAAAATTATTGTATACCCATTCTCTATAGCAAGATATAGTATCTTAGGTTTTTTCGCCAATTTTGTACCTTAATAACCTCGAAAATTAGCTTAAGGTCTGACACCATTCGCACCCACATCGTAAGAACTGTTGCATTATGAACAATTGTTAATAAAAACTCACTCTTGTCTACCATTGAATTAAATGAGAACTATACCTAATCAACGGTTCGTGGTTTATTGCACGTTTCAGAAATAAAATTTGTTTTCGCTTTAACCTTCAAGAACGATCTAGGACGTTTGTCCTGTCGCAAAACGCATTTTTTTGGGTTTATTCAATACCAAAGAACAACAAAGGTATAAATTATTATAACAAAGAAAAACAATTGAGTCTTCGCATGGAATTCACCTCTTAACCACCGTCCCGTAGAATATGCCGAATCCGATAAACAAAAATAAATCCATTTTATTTGAGTTATGATAAATATATCGTCCTGTATTGTTACAAAGAAACCGCAAAGAAGTGATAATTTTGAATTACTAATTTTCGCATTTATTTTCTCCGATAATTTTTTTCCAAAATGTTAACTAGTCAATTACTAATCAGTTTTCGCAAAAACAATACCGTTTATGTAGTTTGATTAACCGGTAATTAATTGGTCAGGTGACAATTTCGTCTTTAATATCATGACCAGGACAAATTATTAAATATAAAGCAAAACTACAAAAATATCAAAGCCCAATTTCCCAAAAAAAGAAACAAAAATGTATAAGAAGACAGTCACAGACTGACTCACAGTGATCATTGATCACGTCATCCTACTGGTATGTTTTATGAATTCCATATCAAAAAATATTCATTTATATAGAAATTTGTCAGGCAAATCGAACCGAGACGACTAATGTCAAATAGGCATTTTGGCATACAACTTTGATCTCATATCTGTATTCATTAACTCAAAATGACGGTACGGTCAATTTCTTAACAAATAGTAACAATAATTTTTTAAGAAAAATAAAATGTTAAAACCGATTTACTGAAAAATCACTAGATACTGCCCGGTTAATGGCGCACCGTGTAGGCGTTAGTTCTTGAAAAACTTGGCCAAAAAGTGGCTGATTAAATGCGCGGCTGGTGTTTATAATTTACTCTCAAGTATTCACCCCTTTAAGTATTCACCCGATCAACTTTTTCATAACGTACGAATTATCTAATGTATGGTCCATATAGTTCAACCTGGAACGTTTGGTTGGAATACACATTTACTAAATGCTTTTAAATGCCTTTGAATGCTAAAATGCTAATGGCCAAATCAAAAAGCATACAATGAACCCAGGTCATGTCAGTTTCCATACAAGTTTATAATATAAATTCTGAGAAAAAAAGTAGTAGTTTCATTATTCAAAATTCGTTAAAATTTTAACGAATGGACCTTAGGAGTTAATACATGTATTGCAACATGATGTTGTAATTAATAAATGAATGTCTGCCAGACAGTCTGATTCAGAGTCAATAATTATCAAAAAATAATGTTAAGAACACGCTTATTGCAACAAGGGTTTACGGTCATGGCTGGTGGCGCACTGGCGTTGACATTGCACTTCTAGTGGACGTGATTGGTGTCTTACATCCTTTTTTTCTATTTAAGTGAATATTAAATCCATATTAATCACATCTGCTCATAAAAAAATAATAGAGATTTAAGATGAAGGNAAAAATAAGGAAAAACCACTTAACAATTGAGATAATTAGAGATTTTAAAAATTGTAAATCAGTCGTCTCAGCGGTATAGTTTATGCGTTCCAAGGTCTGTATCCAAAATAAAAGTGTAAACGAAATGATTTTATAACCTTTTTGAAATCAAATTTCACCAAAAATCGTTTTATTTTCATTTTCGGTCTCAAAAACACTAACAATACCTTCCAAAGTACACCATGGTGTACCACGTGTGTACGTAAATTAACAAAACTTTTGGAAAAAAAGTGTTAATTTACGTGAATTTTGTTAACTTACGTGAATTTTGTTAACTTACGTGGGTAGGGCGTAGGCGGAAAAGTTGCCGCGAGCAGACTGTTAACTTACGTGAATTTTGTTAACTTACGTGGGTTTTGTTAACTTACGTGGTGTTAACTTACGTAGGTAGGCGGTGTACTATTCAGGTATATTTCTGTCAATAACTTGAGTAAAATTATTGTATACCCATTCTTTATAGCAAGATATAGTATCTTAGGTTTTTTCGCCAATTTTGTACCTTAATAACCTCGAAAATTAGCTAGACGTCAGACACTATTTGCACCCACATCGTAAGAACTGTTGCATTATGAACAGTTGTTGATAAAAACTCACTCTTGTCTACCATTGAATCAAATAAGAACTATACTTAATCAACGGTTCGTGGTTGATTGCACGTTTCAGAAATAAAATTTGTTTTTGCTTTAACCTTCAAGAACGACCCCGGACGTTTGTCCTGCCGTAAAAACGCATCTTTTGGGTTTGTTTAATACCAAAGAAAAACAAAGGTATAAATTATTATAACAAAGAAAAACAATTGAGTCTTCGCATGGAATTCACCTCTTAACCACCGCCCCGTAGAATATCCCGAATCCGGTAAACAAAAATATATCCATTTTATTTGAGTTATGATAAATATATCCTCCTGTATTGTTACAAAGAAACCGCAAACATGTGATGATTTTGAATTACTAATTTTCGCATTTATTTTCTCCGATAATTTTGTTCCAAAATGTTAACTAGCCAATTACTAGAAGGTCTTATTACAAGGGAAGGTCCCAAGCCTACCTAGTTAACGGGTACCTACCTAGTTAACGGGTACGATTTTCAGATTTCAAGATACCCGTTAACTAGGTAGGGACTGCAATCAGTTTTAGCAAAAACAATACCGTTTATGTAGTTTGATTAACCGGTAATTAATTGGTCAGGTGACAACTTCGTCTTTAATATCATGACCAGGACAAATTATTAAATATAAAGCAAAACTACAAAAATATCAAAGCCCAATTTCCGAAAAAAAAATGTATAAGAAGACGCTCACAGTGATCATTGATCACGTCATCCGACTGCTATGTTTTATGAATTCCATATCAAAAAATATTCATTTATATAGAAATTTGTTAGGCAAATCGAACCGAGCTGACTTAGGTCAAATAGGCTTTTTGGCATACAACTTTGATCTCATATGACTGTATTCATCAACTCAAAATGACGGTATGGTCAATTTGTTAACAGATAATAACAATAATTTTTTAACAAAAATAAATTGTTTAAACCAATTTACTGAAAAATCTCTAGAAACTGCCCGGTTAATGGCGCACCGTGTAGGCGGTAGTTCTTGAAAAACTTGGCCGAAAAGTGGCTGGTTAAATGCGCGTCCGGTGTATATAATTTACTCTTGATTTAAGTATTCACCCGATCAACTTTTTCATATCGTACGAATTATATAATGTATGGTCCATATGGTTCAACCTGGAACGTTTGGTTGGAATACACATTTACTAAATGCTTTTGAATGGCAGTTCCCTTTGATGGGTCGACATCCCTATTTTTCCGTTCAGAGAAACTTTAACATAAAATGTTAATGGCCAAATGAAAAAGCATACAATGAACCTAGGTTATGTCAGTTTCCATACAAGTTTATAATATAAATTCTGAGAAAAAAAATAGTTTCATCATTCAAAATTCGTTAAAATTTTAACGAATTGACCCTTGGGAGTTAATACATGTATTGGAACATGATGTTGTAATTAATAAATTAGTGTCTGCCAGACAGTCTGATTCAGAGTCAATAATTATCAAAAAATAATGTTAAGAACACGCTTATTGCAACAAGGGTTTACGGTCATGGCTGGTGGCGCACTGGCGTTGACATTGCACTTCTAGTGGACGTGATTGGTGTCTTACATCCTTTTTTTCTATTTAAGTGAATATTAAATCCATATTAATCACATCTGCTCATAAAAAAATAATAGAGATTTAAGATGAAGGTTTTACCCTCGGTTTTATTCGTTGCGGCCGTAAATGGCCAAATGGGTGAGGGTTACGTCCAGAGCGATGGATCTATGCCAATTGAAGACGTTTTACGAAGACTTACAAATCTTGGCAAATGGGGCCAAGAATGTGCAGGAAAGGGTTTAAAATTTAAAGAAAATATCAAAAAAAAATACAGCAAAGTTTAACATGCGCAGTGAAACATTCGTTTTCATTTGGCCGAGAAAGTCAAAAAAAAGCTAAGTGTAAAACTAGTACAAAAAACGCGTACAACCAGCGCATAGGTGTTATTTCCAAATTTAAATAAGGCATATTTTACTTAATAGCAGTAAATTGGGTTATTTTGATATTATCAGAAAATTTCATTTCGGAAATAGGCTGTTTTATAACTTAATGATGTACTTAAAAAAGTAAGGCTTTAAAAATGAGGTCTAAAAACCATATGATATGGTCCATGACTCATGGAACACAACCAACGGCCAATTTATTCATAATTTTATACACAAAATGATTTCCAATTTTCAACTCGTAAAAAGCAAATCTCACACCACCGGCAAAAAACAACATTCTAGCCAAATTGCACAACTTTAATCGACAGGCTGTCAAATACTACAATCGTCACAACGCCGATTTCAATGATGTTGACGAGCCAATGAGCTGGGCCGATATATTAGAATTGAACGATGAGGATCGCACCATTTCTACAGATAACCCATGCCAGTGCTTGTGGCGTGTTGGCCGTGGATATTCCAACTTTTATGTACGTGGGTTCAATGATGAGGGTAAAATCCACAAACAAACGAAAAAACTTTGGAACAAAATGAACCTTCGATTGGAAAGCAATTACGGATGTGATATGTCCGCAATGGGTTATAAGGACCCAGTTCCAGAAACTACGGAACCGCCAACGGCACCACCTACATATCCTCCCACTGATCCTCCAACTGAACCACCAACTGAACCACCAACGGAACCACCAACGGAGCCACCAACATATCCACCAACCGATGCGCCGACCGACGCACCAACCGATGCGCCAACCGACGCACCAACAGAGGCACC
>SCLG01000443.1:62836-82515 GCA_004367875.1 Oikopleura albicans
GATGGAGTTCAATTAAAGGGCGGTATCTGGATTGGTGGTAATGACCACTACGAAGGTACTTGGACTTTCGATGATGAGACCCCAATGACTTATTTCAACTGGGCAGCTGGTCAACCAAATGACGGAAACGCCAATATTTCCCAAAACTGTCTCTGGATGAACTACATGTACAAAGGCGAGTGGGACGACATGAACTGCCTTAACACCCGAAGTGTACATTGCGTGGCTTGTACAAAAGATGCCGTTGATCTTAAGACTCCGCGGGGTCTTTAATTATATTTATATCGAATTAATCGATATTTCACGAAAATAAAATATTCAAACTTTAACCTTTAACTGCCAGTTATACATAATAAAATTAACATTGATTTGTTCATATAATATCTTGCTATCATTTCTGGACATGGAGTTTTATATTGATTTTCAAAACTCGTTACAAATAAAAAAAATATTTAAAAAAACGATCTTATCGGATATCCGCGGATGTAATTTGTAAAAAAAATGAGATTTTTGTATGGGTAAATTCACCGAATAAATAAAAAAATACTCCTGGGAATCCGATTTAGCATATTCATTGAACAAATTTAAAATAGATTGCTAAAAAATGAATTTCCTGCAAATTTGGTTAATATAAAATAGAAATCAAAACGACCATCTTTCAACCAAAATAAAGAACATAACCGTAAAGAAAAAACACTCTTATACAGTCCTTGATTCCATAACGACCGTTTTCAGTTCTCAAAAAAAGCGGCCGTTATGGATTCAGCGCCCATTTTTGGGTAAACGCCCCTCTTGGGGTTAATTTGGCAATTGTTAAAAAATGGCTTATTTGATTTTAGAATGTTTATTCAACAACTATTTCTATGATTTATGTGCCATTCTTGTATTATAATGGTTAATTTCTATGATTAGATTAACCAGTGAGAACGTGTCGCAACACCAACATAGCGCAGGCAATTTATGACCAATTGCTTTAAATCGCTTTGTAGTAACATAACTTATTATAACATACGCACACGTATTGAAGCAATTGCTATTTAATTAAATTCACATAATCTTAACTAACAAATCAAACATCAGCTAATTTCGATTATTTGATATAATGTATAATTTATAGAAGAGGGCACGCTCCTGGTCGTTCCGAAGACTTTCGATACTCCAGAATGACATTTTTAAATATTTCAAAAACGAATCCGGGTAATATCGACACGGCGGTTTTTTAATTCGGCTACATTTTTCCGGTCACCTTCGGTCACTTCCGGTCACTAAAAAAGTGCAAACCGGGAAAAGCGGAGATCGAATAATGTAACCGAATTCAGCAAACCGACGTGTCGAACTAACCCGGAGTTTTTTTAAATATTTTAAAACGTTATTCTTGAGTATCGAAAGGCTTCAGAGCGTCCAGGAGCACCGTGTGGGCCTTTATGAAATGCGTTAAGGGGGTTACACCACTAGCTGAATTAAGAAAATTGTCATTTTAATCAGAAAATTCTAGATATTTCTTTCGGTAACGCGAGATTTGGTTTTTTGTTTTCATTTTCTCTTCAATCCAACGTTCATGATTTCACAAAACAGCATGACAAACTGTATTTTCATTTTTTTTTGTATTTATTATTATATTTTTTGTCCGAACGATCTTTCTATGAGATAAATGATATGAGCTAAATTTACTTAATCGTTTTTTGCTTTATTTGCCGTCATATTCTTGAAAATCGCAAACGGATGAGAATTTCAAGACATTTCGATCTGTAAGTAACAGAGAAATTAATTAATCAAAAAAACAGATTAAGTAAAATGACGGATAACAAATGCGAACCTATATTCCGCGGTTCAGAAATTTTGGATTGACGTAGCAAAAAAAATATCACTAATGGTCACTTTTTGCCTTTGCGGAAATCCGGTGTGTACGGTTTATATCTATGAATAATTTGGGCACTCATGGAGCAGAAAATGTTTGAAGTTATTTATACAAAAAAAAATAATTGATAGCGTTAACCATTCAATTTTTATGATAGATTTTTGTCGACATTTTTTTTCGAGAATTTGAGGTGTTGTAACCGTCTTGAAAGTAATTTCCGAAATTAAGTGCACGTTCTATTATTATTTTATGCATAAAAAATAACTTATAACTCTACTTCAAATAAAATTTTCTGGATTTCCAAAACTAGTTCACAATTCTATAGTTGTATGAACGATTACAGCTGATACGCACAAAACGCATCACTTTTGTGTTTCGAAAATTGGTGCGTTATGTACGTACCGGTAAGATGTGTGCCACTGGTGGGTTGTGCTTACACCAATATCCCAATGCCTTTAGCTAGATTTTCATAAATCAGGAACCATAATACTTATAAATGTTAAGTCAAAACTGAAGTGATGTTGTATATTTTTTGAATCAAAAGTGGCACTCAACGCACCAGAGACTGTATAGAAAAATATGTTCAATAATGACTAGATTGGAAATCTGAATTTAATCAAGAGGTGGTATTGTATAGCCTTCTGAATTACGGTCAAGGTTGTTCGGTTGTTGGTGGTGGCGCCCTTTCTACCATGGTTGAATAAATTATACTCTTCTAGCGGATGTCATCTGTATTTAATTAAGTGAGAGATAAGTTAACTCTCACATCGGTTTCAAATAGAGATATACGATGAAAATTTTACCGTCCGTTTTATTTGTCGCCACTGTCAATGGCCAAATGGGCGAAGGATATATTCAAAGCGATGGCTCCATGGCCATTGAAGATGTTCTAAGACGACTGAAAAATCTCGGTGAATGGGGCCAGGACTGTGCAGGAAAGGGTCAAAATTAATGAAAAAATATTATTTTTTTATACACCAGGTATCGTTATGTTTCACCCCGTTATCTTTCATTATTTACGTTCGTCCCGTTAAATTTTAACTTTTGTGCTTTGTTTTCAATTTTACGTTATCTTTAAAATTTCCATCTTCTTTCACTTTTTTCAGCTAGGTTTTGAACAATAACGGCGCACCTGGTGTAATAATATCATAAAATCTCAACTTTTTCCATTCAACGTTAAACCCTGATAAGAAAACTTAACGCCGCCGGCTAAGAACAACATTCTGAGCAAATTGCACAACTTTAACCGTCAAGCGGTCAAGTATTACAATAAACACAATGCTGATTTCGCTGACCTCGACGAGCCAATGAGCTGGGCGGATTTAATGGAATTAAACGACCGTACCATTTCGACTGATAACCCATGCCAATGTTTGTGGCGCATCGGTCGTGGATATTCCAACTTTTATGTCCGTGGGTTCAATGATGAGGGTAAAATCCACAAACAAACGAAAAAACTTTGGAACAAAATGAACCTTCGATTGGAGAAGAGTTACGGATGCGATATGTCCGCGATGGGTTATAAGGACCCAGTTCCAGAAACTACTACTCCCGAACCACCAACTCAACCACCAAACCCCTACCCATCTAACCCTCCAACGGAGCCCCCAACAGAACCACCAACGGAACCACCAACGGAACCACCAACGGAGCCACCAACGGAACCATCAACGGACGCACCTCTGCCACCAAATCCTTATAATAAACCAGAACCACCAGTCGTGAAAGGTTGTGCCGATGGCTGGACTAAGTTCAACGACGCTGACACTTGCTTCAAAACATTCTGCAATGACAATGCCATGGCCTACTCGTCCGCTAATGCTGTTTGCGATGGCGAAAGTGCCGTTTTGGCCCGTATCATGAGTGGTGCACAAAATAGAGCCGTTTCGAAATCGGGACCAATTGGTGGTATGGCTGATGGAGTTCAATTAAAGGGCGGTATCTGGATTGGTGGTAATGACCACTACGAAGGTACTTGGACTTTCGATGATGAGACCCCAATGACTTATTTCAACTGGGCAGCTGGTCAACCAAATGACGGAAACGCCAATATTTCCCAAAACTGCCTCTGGATGAACTACATGTACAAAGGCGAGTGGGACGATATGAACTGCGCTAACACAAGAANGACAACCAAGAAGGTGACTGGACTTTCGATGACGAGACCCCAATGACTTATTTTAACTGGGCAGCTGGTCAACCAAATGACGGAAACGCCAATATTTCCCAAAACTGTCTCTGGATGAACTACATGTACAAAGGCGAGTGGGACGATATGAACTGCGCTAACACAAGAAGCGTTCATTGCGTTGCCTGTACCAAAGATGCCGAAGATCAAAAGTCAGCCAGAGGCTGGTATGGCTATGCTGGAGGCTATGGTGGATATGGTGGAAGCTATGGTGGTCGATATGGCGCTGGATATCGAAAGAAGTAAAAAGTAATAATTTCTCTAAAAAACTTGCAGTTTTATTTATTCTTCACAAAAATGCTAGAATTTCGCTTTACAACTTGAACTATTTTCCTCTATAACTCAAAATAAACTCGTTGATTTATTCTATAAAATTTATACGTTTGATATTTTTATGAGCATTAGATGCTTATGTTACTACTCATTACTTTTCAACATTTTCCCTCAAAAAACTGATGAAAAATTGTACTTTTTTTCAGAAATTTTCCGTCTTTTTATGAAGAATTTTACGTGGACACATATTTGGAGGTTGTATCCGCCTGATCATTGGTAGTGTTTTTACTTCTTGAATACGCCATTACTTGCCTCATCACTGGCAAAACTGTAACGTCAGTAAAAGGGTTCTAAAAACGTGTTTTTAGAAACAAAAAAGTACGTTCATAAAAAAGTAATTTGAAAAACGTTCGTGTTTTTAGCTCGAATAAATGCTTATTATTTTTTGATTATTGACATACCATTGAATAAAACTATTTAAGGACCGGCAAGTCATGTTGTTTACATTCTGCACGTTTGGGGAAAACGCTATTAAATTCGTTTTACAACAATGATAAGAATATATTTTCATTCTGTACTGCAATTACAACGGTTCTACTTTAACATAGCATGATTTCGAACGAGTTGATTTTGAACGAGTTGAAGTTGACACAAAGTCAAACTTCTCCGAAGCATCAATTGAACATCGTTATTGATATCGACTCGCTTTTTTCGGCTACATGTTACTACTACAAAGGCGCACAATCGTCAAAAGGCGATTTTGCGTAACTGGTCTAGAATAAAAAATGTCTTGAGAAAGCTGAAAACTGGGACAACTATCCAACTTCGTGACCTTGAAATTTTATGATCGAGAAATTATATCGAAAATCCCCTGTTGACCATTCAGGCCAAAAAGTTGCTTAATATCATGCTAAAAAAAAACACAAATCTATAGCACCAACAGTACTCAATTGATGCTCCCCGATTAAAAAAAAATTCAACAAAAATTCATAATTTTCCAACAAAAGTGTACCATGCGTTGTGATTAGTATCGAACTTTGCAATAAAATTATTTGACCATTTTTCCGAACATTTTAGACTACAATGATGTAAGAATTAGACATTAGAATAGAAGAAAACAGTTTAAAATTTTGAAAAATTGTTTGACTAATTTTTAAATTCAATTTCTCATCCCAATTTTGAAACTTCGATATTTCTAGAACTTGTTAGTCAAATGAACTTGACCGTGATTGATTATAATAGCTAAGGCCTTAAATACACCACCTAACTATTTGACTTAACACATTTTTTTCCGAAAAAAGGTGTTAATTCAACTGCAAACTGTTACGTCAAATGCAAACTGTTAAGCCACATGGGTAGTGCGTAGGTTAAAACCCTGAAAAACTTGAAACAAAAAAAAGTGTTAAGTCAAATGCAAATAGGCTTTTTCTCTAGATTTAAATTCCAAATTGACGAAGAAAATGAGCAAATGCTATAAAATAATATAATCAACAAAAAAATCAAAAAATGGTTATATTTCAAATGATGTTAAAAGAGAGATTATAAAACTCGTCGATGAAATTCGAAGAATCTGGTTTGATTATTTTGACAAAAACTTTTTGTTGTAGTTTTTATGTTATAAAACTCAAGAAAAAGTGTTGACGGATAAACTGGAAAAGTTTTCAAGAGAGTTAAGGGGACGAGCGGAAAATTTTGAAAAATAACGGCTTATTTTTTTTTGCAAGACTTTGAGCAAACGCCAAACATTCTAACCATATAGCCGATCATTTAACATTTATATGGAAGCCCTAATGTCCTTAGGGAGTTAATTTTTTCCTGAACTGATAAATAAAATGTAATAAATCTCCAGGAAAAAGTGTCAAGTCTTTTGCAAACTGTTAATTCACATGGGTAGTGCGTAAGCGGAAATGCTGGAAAAAAAAGACAAAAAGGACAAAAAAAGTGTTAAGTCAACGGGAAACTGTTAAGTCAAATGCAAACTGTTAAGCCAAATGGTGTTAAGTCAGATGGTTAGGTGGTGTAGTTATAAAAACATAAAATGTGAAGCAAAAATTGGAATTTTTTTGTTTAATTTGTACACAACATGACTGACCGGTCCTTAATAAAATCGAACATAACAAAACTTATTTGTGAAATTTTTTCAGAAAATTGAGCCGTTAAGCGGCGAATTTGCCATTTACCACATACTCTCCGAAATATTTTGATTGCCTGTTTACTGCGTACTTTTCGTACATGAATTCGACCCCGTAACGAGTGATACTAAGAGTCCTTATGTAAACAGCGTTACCTTATCTTAACACTTCCGTATTGTCACGTATCGCAACACTCTTATACAGTAGAGTGTGTAACCTAATGTTACCCAAGCCCTACCCAATTATTAAAGCAAAATTCAGTTAATACTTTTTAAGCTCTTTTGCTGTCAAGATAAATGATAATACACTCCTGTTATGTTAACATAATCAAACCTCAAAAACTGTTAACATAATGGGGTAGGGCGTTTTGTCAAATAATTGAAAATCTAAGTTAATCAAATCCCAAAAAATGTTTACAAAACATAACTTTGTTAACATGACGTCGTCATGATAACGGTTTCTGTGGTGTATTAAAGGAACAATCTATTATATTAATTACCGCATAAGGTTCTTATTAATTTTAATATAAAATTTTTTGATCAATAAACGACTGTTAAAATTGGGCCATACTGTATGGCTATTTTGTTATTTTCCATTTTTCAACCGTCCGGAGAAGTTATGGCTGGCAGACTTTTATTAAAAAGTGGCCTCATACTGCAAACACGTTTTGAGGTGAAAAAATGGCTCGATAAAATTGTTATCAATAATATTCAGTGGTGATGGCGCGCTAGCGTTGGCAATGCACTTCCAGTGGATTTGACAGTAATTTTGATACTTAAATGATTGTATAAAAATTTTGAACCACATCTTGTCAACATATAGAAATAAAGAGACTTAGGATGAAAGTTTTACCGTCAGTTCTATTTCTTGCGGCCGTCAATGGCCAGATGGGCGAAGGATATATTCAAAGCGATGGATCAATGGCCATTGAAGATGTTCTTAGACGACTGAAAAATCTTGGTGAATGGGGCCAAGAATGTGCAGGAAAGGGTAAAAATAAAACAAAGTTTATATTTGTGGGTAATCGGTAAGTCCGACAAGTTTCAAGTGCTCTAAATTGCACGAAACAGATATAAAATTCGGTTGCTTCGAAAATTTTGCGCAATACGTGTTTTTGTACAAATTGTAACATATAGGAAAATAGTGATTACGTAACTCGAAAATATTGCGCAATACGTGTTTGTTTTGTACAAATTGTAACATAACGGCGTAGTGCGTGGGCGATAATGCTGAAAAATTGTTTATGTAAAACATTGTAACATAACGGGACGTTTCGGGAAAAATTGTACCATAACCCCTTGTAACATAACAGCGCACCTGGTATAAAAACTGAAACGAAAAAACAAAGCGAGACTTTTTGGACATCCCACATTTCTGTATTTCCTGGCCAGAAAATTGTGGGATAACTACACACGTTAAGTACTTAACCGTCCATTACTTAACCGTCCGGAACCGGCTTAACCGTTCACTTTTTAGCTTATTTTTTTTCAGAGCTAACGCCTACGCCCTACCGGCTTAACCGTCCAGTTTGGCTTAACCGTCCGTTTTTTAGTAAATTATTTTGAAAATTTGCTCTTTGTTTCTCAAAAATTAATGTCCTATAGAAATATTAAAACTTTTTCAATGGTCAATTGAGTAAAAAAGTATAAAATAGTAATAAGTAACAGTCATAGAAAAGAGTCACGTGTTATAGAAGATCAAGTTTTTATATAAAATGGCTATTTTTGCNCCAATGACTTATTTCAACTGGGCAGCTGGTCAACCAAATGACGGAAACGCCAATATTTCCCAAAACTGCCTCTGGATGAACTACATGTACAAAGGCGAGTGGGACGATATGAACTGCGCTAACACAAGAAGCGTTCATTGCGTCGCTTGTACCAAAGATGCCGAAGATCAAAAGTCAGCCAGAAGGTGGTATGGCTATGGTGGATATGGTGGAGGCTATGGTGGAAGCTATGGTGGTCGATATGGCGCTGGATATCGAAAGAAGTAAAAAGTAAAAATTTCTCTGAAAAACTTGCAGTTTTATTTATTCTTCACAAAAAATGCTAGAATTTCTTTTTACAACTTGAACTATTTTCCTCGATAACTCAAAATAAACTCGTTGATATTCTATAAAATTTCTGCGTTTGATATTATCATGAGCATTAGATGTTCTTTCTCTCGTTCTTTCTCAACATTTTCCCTGAAAAACTGATGCAAAATTTAATTTTTCAGAAATTTTCCATTTTTTTCTGAAGAAATTCACGTGAACACATATTTGGAGGTTTTTATCCGCCTGATCTTCTGTATCTTTATTACTTCTTGAATACGTTCATTACTTACCTCATCACTTACAATTTGTAAGTTTTAAACTGATTAGTCACTTGAAAATGGTTCTAAAAACGGCACCGACTGAATCGGAAAATTTTCTAAAATGTCGAAAGGGTGAAATGTCTAAAGCGGAATATGTCTAAAAAAGGTGTAAAGTGGATAAGGGTTAAGGTAATAACGTGTAAAGGTGATAAAGTGTTGACTGGATAAAGGGTAGAATGTCTAAAAATTTTGAAAAAACCGTGTGTCAATTTAAGAACGTTGATGACCCTATTTTCTAAAAAAGGTCATCAACGTCCTTAAGCTATTTTTCTTCATCGATTTTTGTGTAAAGGTAATAAAGTGCAAAGGTGATCAAGTGTAAAGGTGATACAGGTTAAAGTTGATAAAGGGAAAATGTCTAAAAATTTTAAACATTTTCCCGTTTAAACATTTTGGAAGTTATTCCCATTCAATCGGTGCCCTAAAACTTGTTTTTGGGAACAAAAAAAGTACGTTCATAAAAAGTTATCTAAAAAACGTGTTTTCTTGTTCTTAGCTCGAATTAATGCTTATTGTTTCTGTTTGGTTATCCACAAACCATTGAATAAAACTATTTTATAAAATCAAACATAACAAAACGTATTTTTTTATAATCCGGCGGACAAATGTGCATCTCATGTGTTTGAAAATCAAAATTCGTGAAATTTTGAAAATTTGGGAACCGTTAACTGCTCAATTTACCGTGTACTTTGCGTACATGATTTAGACCCCCTAACGAGTTATACTAATAGCATTTATATAAAGAAAAATGGTTTATTTCAACAGTTTTGTACAGTAACGTGTCTTAAAACTCTTGTACAGTACAAAATGCCCTGCCAAATTATTTCAACGAAATTCAGTTTTGTTGACACTTGTTGAGCTCTTTTGGTGACAAGATAACTAATGATATTTGATCTTTCATATAAACACATTGAAAACTCAAAAACTGTTAATATAATGGGGTAGGGGCCCATACCGTAGGGCGCTTGGTTAAATAATTCAAAATCGAAGTTAATCAAATACCAAAAAATATTAACATAACATAATTTTGTTAACATAACGGGTTCTGTGGTGTATTTAAGGATCAAGGTATTGTTTTCATTTCTGCATAGGTAGGGGGTGGACCATGTGAAATTGGCTAAAAATTGACTTATTCAACTTTGACCGGAAATAAGACCATTCTAGGGTAAAAAAGCGTTGCGCATCTGATGCGACTAATTAAAAATGACCCCAAGTGATCTCCTTTTAATCCAAAAAACTGCCACTGACTATGGTCTACAACTTCAGTTTTGTGGTTTCTCTTTATTTGTTTTAGGATGTTGTAAAATGCCGAAAAACCGGTATTTTAACGATATTTTAAAAAAATACCGATAATTTTATGATAAAAATCGGTCATACAGCTTTTCACTTAATTTATGAATTTTAGAAGTAGCATTTTTCTTCAGTTTCGTACAAAGAATAATTTATTACCTCAATTCGTTCGCAAGAAATTCACGATACATGACTACGGTATCGAAAATTCTAAATTGCTCTCTAGCGCCAGTATGTGGCAATTTAGACACTTCTAAATAATTAAAAAAAAATCGCGAGGTCCGAATTATTCGGGAGCCGGATTATCAAATGCACAACTTATGTCGTTCAAGTTCACATTTTTTTCAGCGGCTCATGGTCCACCCCCTATGCATAGGGCTCTTATTATATTTAATATAAAGTTTTTTGATCAAAAAACGACTGTTTAAATTTTCAATTCGAATCATACTCGTTTTGTATCACTTTTTCCAAGTCAATGTTTTTATTTTGGGCCATACTGTATGGCTATTTTGTTACTTTACATTTTCAATAACCGTCCGGACAAGTAATGGCTGGCAGACTTCTGTTAAAACGTAACATTATTCTTCGAAATAGGTTTTGAGGTAAAAAATGGCTTGATGGAATCGTTATCAATAACATTAAGAGGTGATGGCGCGCTAGCGTTGGCAATGCACTTCCAGTGGATTTGACAGTAATTTTGATACTTAAATGATTGTAAAAAAAAATTTGAACCACATCTTGTCAACATACAGAAATAAAGAGACTTAGGATGAAAGTTTTACCGTCAGTTCTATTTCTTGCGGCCGTCAATGGCCAGATGGGCGAAGGATATATTCAAAGCGATGGATCAATGGCCATTGAAGATGTTCTTAGACGACTGAAAAATCTTGGTGAATGGGGCCAGGAATGTGCAGGAAAGGGTCAAAATAGAACAAAATTTATATTTGGGGGTAACTTCGCATAAAATTGGTAAATTCCGTCGAGTTTCAAGAGCTCTAATATGCACGAAACAGATATTAAAGCGTTTCACATGAATTTACGCCGTTTTCCATATTTCTTAGATAGTCAAAACTTGAATATTATCATTTAGAAAATGCGGGATAAAAGATGGCGGAAATTCATGTGAAAGGCTCAGTAGACTTTTTGGACATCCCTCATTTCTGAATTTTCTGACCATAAAATTTTGGAATAACTACAGTATGGTGTATAGTAACGTGCTTGTCGCCTTTCTCGTTTTTGAGCTCATAATTTGAACAGGCGTTAGGCACGTTAATTTACCCCGTAGGTGCAATATAAATTAAATAACTAAATTAAATAATTTAAACCCTGATCAGCAAACCTTACACCACCGGCTAAAAACAACATTCTCAGCAAATTGCACAACTTTAACCGACAAGCGGTCAAGTATTACAATCGACATAATGTTGATTTTGCTGACCTTGACGAGCCAATGAGCTGGGCGGATTTATTAGAATTAAACGACCGCACCATTTCTACTGATAACCCATGCCAGTGCTTGTGGCGTGTTGGCCGTGGATATTCCAACTTTTATGTCCGTGGGTTCAATGATGAGGGTAAAATCCACAAACAAACGAAAAAACTTTGGAACAAAATGAACCTTCGATTGGAGAAGAGTTACGGATGTGATATGTCCGCAATGGGTTATAAGGATCCAGTTCCAGAAACTACCACTCCAGAACCACCAACTCAACCACCAAACCCCTACCCAACCAACCCTCCAACGGAGCCCCCAACAGAACCACCAACGGAACCCCCAACATATCCTCCAACTGAGCCTCCAACTGAGCCTCCAACGGAACCACCAACTGAACCACCAACAGATACGCCAACCGACGCACCAACAGAGGCACCTGAACCACCAAACCCGTACAACAAACCAGAACCACCAGTCGTGAAAGGATGCGAAAAGGGGTGGAAAAAGTTCAACGACGCGGACACTTGCTTCAAAACATTCTGTAATGACGATGCAATGCCTTACTCGGCCGNTATAGAAGATCAAGTTTTTATATAAAATGGCTATTTTTGCTTAACCGTCCACTTCGTTTTTTTTTAATTTCCCCAAAAAAATAACCTACGCACTACCGGCTTAACCGTCCGGAACCGGCTTAACCGTCCAGTTTTGAAAAAATTTTAGTGGACGGTTAAGTATATTATGCTGTATAGAAACGTGCTTGTCGCTTTTGTCGTTTTTCAGCTCATAATTTGATGAAGTGGTAAGCACGTTATTTAACGCCGTAGATGCAATATTAATTGATCAACTGAATTAAAATAATTTAAACCCTGACCAGCAAACCTCACACCACCGGCTAAAAACAACATTCTCAGCAAATTGCACAACTTTAACCGACAAGCCGTCAAGTATTACAATCGACACAATGCTGATTTCGCTGACCTTGACGAGCCAATGAGCTGGGCGGATTTATTGGAATTAAACGACCGCACCATTTCTACTGATAACCCATGCCAGTGCTTATGGCGTGTTGGCCGTGGATATTCAAACTTTTATGTACGTGGGTTCAATGATGAGGGTAAAATCCACAAACAAACGAAAAAACTTTGGAACAAACTGAACCTTCGATTGGAGAAGAGTTACGGATGCGATATGTCTGCGATGGGTTATAAGGACCCAGTTCCAGAAACTACCACTCCAGAACCACCAACTCAACCACCAAACCCCTACCCAACCAATCCTCCAACTGAACCCCCAACAGAACCACCAACGGAACCCCCAACATATCCTCCCACTGAGCCTCCAACGGAACCACCAACTGAACCACCAACAGATGCGCCAACAGAGGCACCTGAACCACCAAACCCGTACAACAAACCCGAACCACCAATCGTGAAAGGATGCGAAAAGGGGTGGAAAAAGTTCAACGACGCGGACACTTGCTTCAAAACATTCTGTGATGACGATGCAATGCCTTACTCGGCCGCCAATTTGGTTTGCGCACGACAACGATCGGCGATGGCCCGTATCATGAGTGGAGCTCAAAATCGCGCGGTGTCAAAATCGGGACCAATTGGCGGTATGGCTGATGGAGTCCAGTTAAAGGGCGGTATCTGGATCGGCGGTAATGACCACCAAGAAGGTGACTGGACTTTCGATGACGAGACCCCAATGACTTATTTNAACTGGGCAGCTGGTCAACCAAATGACGGAAATGCCAATATTTCCCAGAACTGTCTCTGGATGAATTACATGTACGCAGGCGAGTGGGACGATATGAACTGCGCTAACACCCGAAGTGTACATTGCGTGGCTTGTACAAAAGATGCCGTAGATCTTAAGACTCCACGGGGCATTCATTAATTTTGCTTATAAGAAAAAAGTGCGACATTGTCATGATAACTACAGGCCTATAAAAGGCAATCGTATACCATGTCGCTATTATTCACCACTTGTATCATTTCCTTCAACAATTTCCAATAAAATATATTGTTCCAAATATTTTCTTTGTTATTTATCGCGATTATCTACCAGGTATGAGTCTTTACGTGAAAATAACGCATGAATGCAAATTGCATTATGCTCATTTCAGGGTCAATGTTCTTTTCGAAACTTAATTTGAAATTGAATAAATTAATTTGCCTATGAAGCTAACAGGTTAAGGTGTTTCACAGTAGCTACTTTGTATTCAGTCAATCTATTAATAATATCAATCTGCTAGTTATATTCCAGACCAGTTTTCAAAATAACTGGGAATAAATCAGGGAACTTCGCATCGATAATCTTAAATTTTCAATACTACTGGTTTATGAAACTCAGGTTTAAAATCCAAAAGTGTTTCTGAGATCTTTGACAAGATAAAGACACCATTAGAGTTTTTGATTTCTTTGCAAATTCTTGTTTTTTTTATGATTTATCATAATGTGTTCATAAACAATTAGCTTCCAACAATGTGATACGATACCAATTTTAACATGTCAAAAATACTTAAAAATAATTAGTAACTCACCATTACCGGGTGTACATGTGAATCCATCACCAATATATCCGTCAAAACAGTAACACGTGTACCAATGACTTTTATATTCTTTTCGTTTTTTCTCCTGGCCGCGGTACTCGAAGCTTTCCAGAAGGTCGTCTTCAGTACGAAAATGTCCGTCATATTCGCAAAAACTTTATAAGGATGTTTGATAATGTATAGTATACCAAATGGTTATGCGGTTAAAACTATTTTTTAATTTTTTATAACGCGTAGTGGTTTTTTAAAGAAAAGATTCCTCAAAAAATCACGTTCTAGGAAAAATTTTTTCGAAAAAACACAATTAAAAACACAATTTTGCTTGAAAACGTTTTTTAACACAAACGTTTTTTAACACAAAAGTTCCCGAGCAGTGGTTCATTGTTTGTGGAAAATTTTGCGAAACAATTTTTTTTTTGAAAATTCAAGAAAAGAGGTTTCTTGTAAGTTTCCCGAAATTCATGTTCGGTTGAGAAAATGTTTTTTTTAACTGTGGTGCTACGTTATAAAATTCTAATAAAACGGTTGTAACAAAATTCAAAGAACCAAAACTATAAACTGAACAGAAATGCATGCCATTTTTGCATGGATTAACATCAGCTTCCAATAGATTGCTCGACACGTGGTGATGGTCATACTGGTTGTTAGAATGGTGATGATGTTCCAAAATACACGAATCTCCGTCCCCAGTGTACCCTTCCATACAATAACAATGATACCAATGGTTCTTGTCCTTCTTTTACAAAATGTTTCAAAAATTGTAGAAATTAACTCCAAAAGGGAATGGGTGAAAACAAAATTAATCTAGTAACAGTTTTTTCGGAAAAATTACGTGTCCAATTCCTTCAAATTTCCACTAAAACATATACACGTTTTTTGGTTGTATCCATTAGTTTTGCACAATTTTTATGTCGCATTCAAAAGTTTTAGTAAAAATAATGACTAGAAGCAAAAGGATAATTAGTCTCAATTGAACATAATGTTGTGAACTATTTGTGGACAAGATAATTTTGAAATTAAAATGATAATTTTTTAATCGTAAAGGAGTAATTATTATTAAGATATTTCAAATAATGATGTTCCACAATAGTGAACCCATAATTGCTACCGGTTTTCTTCCGTGGACATAACACATATCCTCAATCAACCTCTATGTTATTTTTTACGATAGATCGTGAACCTTATTTTGATCATAGGATTAAAATTAAATTATGTTTTTTGTCAATTTGTGTGAATTTACTGTTTATTCTTTTTTTAATTTTGTTTTCAGTTTTAGATTATAAATAGTGATTCTTTGATATGTCTTTAGCAATAGCGTATAATAGCGTTAGCAAACATACGAAATTATGAAACCAATTATATAACACTAGTTGCTGGGTTATCTTCCGAAAGTATTATCAAAAACTGAGCAGGGCGTAGGCGGAAAAATAACAAAATATATTATTTCTTCTGAAAAAATTATGAAATTTCACTAAAAGATATAACGAAATATTACATATCGGCGAAATAACTGGCTGTAAGATAGCCACGGGACTGCTGTATAAAATTAATTACGAGACAGTGTACGAGACAGTGTACGAGAAAATTAATTTATGTCCAATGAAAGAAAACATTAATTGTGACTCCGCAATCCGTGCCCTTCACGCATTCCTCTCGTTCACAACACTTTTATGTGATAAAGTTTAATTCGGCTACAGAGCGACCTCCCCGCCGTCCCCCCAGGGGTCCATTAATGGTAGATATGAAAGAAGTGGGCAAATAGAAAATTTTTCGAAAAAAAACTGGTAAAGCCAAGTTGTAGAGCTCGTCAAACTGCGTCGATCTGACTATTTAAAAATTGATTTGGACCACCAGGGAGCGGTTTGAAGTCTCCAACCTACGCAAAATAACTTTTTTTGAACCGGCCAGCGCGTAGGTGGCACATCCAAATGAGTCGTGCGTCTATAAAATGACCTTCAAAAGGTCAAGGTCACATGCTACGGAGCACTTTTTCTGAAGGTCAAATTTTAGTGAGTTTCAGTACTCCAAGTTTGGACTAAACGCCCAAAATGCACCAAAAATGATAGTAAACCGGGCCTAATCGAATATCGCTAAAACACGGATCTAATTAAATTTTATGAAAAAAATATAATACACAGGGTGCGCCGTTATGTTTCATTTTTTCCCGAGCGTGCTGTTATGTTTCAGTTTTTTGAGAAAATATTTTCCCCTAATACATATCTTTATATGTTAAGCCCTACGCCGTTATGTTTCACTTTTTCCCGATCGGGCCATTATGTTTCACTATTTTTCGAATGTTTTTGTGAAACATAACGGCGCACCCTGTGTACATAAAGCGAAACCGATTATTTTAAACAAATATTACACGAAACTTTACATGGTCATAAAGAATTTGGACTAATGTTACGAATTATATGCTACTAACCCTTGAGAGTTAAATGTATGGAATCCGTGAAGACGAACGCTGCTATTTAAAGTTAACCTAATATTATTGCCGATTATTTTTGATTAACATTAAGATGTTTCAATAAATATTTAGAGTGGATGTTGTGCGTTTCTGATAATGAGTTTAAATGCGTTTGCAAACGAGCAGCGAGGATATCGTCACGTTTGGTAACAACAATCCGCACCTTCGCTAAATCGTTTTTTTTTTTCGCCCCGCACGTTGTTAGGACAAAAATACTTAAAATGAACATGAAATTGGCACTTCTAGAGGCAACTCCCATGTGTACAAATACCGTACAAATACCAGATTTTTCACAACTAATTAAGCAAAAATTTGATAAAATTTTTTTTCGCTGATCCGATTCCCATTACCACGCAAATTTGAAGTACTTTATACGTTTGCATGAGCATTTTTTAATAACACTTTTTAATCCAGTTTGAAAAATGTAAAAGTAGCTACCGGTTGAGTTCCAGGAAAATTGGCGGAGCGTTTCTAGTATACCGTGTCGGCATGTTTTTTAAACGATATTTTCCCCTTTTTACCGTTTGAGTTTTTTGAAAATAGCCACAAATTCTCCANAATGTCCTTTGGGAGTTAATTTGTTTTCAGAACTGATAAAAAATGTAATAAATATGCAAGGAAAAGTGTTATCTCAATTGCAAACTGTTATTTCACATGGGTAGTGCGTAGGCGGAAATGCTGGAAAAAATAAGAGCAAAAAATGACGAAAAAAGTGTTATTTCAACTGCAAACTGTTATGTCAAATGCAAACTGTTATCCCAAATGGTGTTATCTCACATGGTCATATGGTGTAGTGATTCTTTGATATGTCTTTAGCAATAGCGTATAATAGCGTTATCAAACATACGAAATTATGAAACCAATTATATAACACTAGTTGTTGGGTTATCTTCCGAAAGTATTATCAAAAATTGAGCAGGGCGTAGGCGGAAAAAATAACACAATATATTATTTCTTCTGAAAAAATTATGAAATTTCACTAAAAGATATAACGAAATATTACATATCGGCGAAATAACTGGCTGTAAGATAGCCACGGGACTGATGTATAAAATTAATTACGAGACAGTGTGTTCGAGAGGCAAAATTAAATTATGTCCAATAAAAGAAATCATAAATTGTGACTCCGCAATCCGTGTCCTTCACGCATTCCTCTCGTTCACAACACTTTTCTGTGATTAAGTTTAAGGAGGGGTCCGTCGTGTTGTAAAAACAGAAAATTTAAGACACAAATACACTTTAACTATTTTCAGGTTCAGTTTGTACACAACATGACGGACCCCTCCTTAACTCGGCTACAGAGCGACCTCCCCGCCGTTCTCCCAGGGGTCCATTAATCCAAATTTGGACTAAACGCCCAAAATGCACCACAAATGATAGTAAACCGGGCCTAATCGAAAATCGCTGAAACACGGATCTAATTAAATTTTATGACAAAAATATAATACATAAAGCGAAACCGATTATTTTAAACAAATATTACACGAAACTTTACATGGTCATAAAGACATTTAGTCCAAATTTGGACTAATGTACCGTTACGAATTATATGCTACTGACTCTTGAGAGTTAAATGTATGGAGTCCGTGAAGAAGAACGCTGCTACACAGGGTGCGCCGTTATGTTTCACCCCGTTACGTTTCACTTTTTCCCGAGCGTGCTGTAATGTTTCACTTTTTTGAGAAAATATTTTCCCCTAATACATATCTTTATATGTTAAGCCCTACGCCGTTATGTTTCACTTTTTCCCCATCGGGCCATTATGTTTCACTATTTTTCGAATGTTTTTGTGAAACATAACGGCGCACCCTGTGTATTTAAAGTTAACCTAATACTATTGCCGATCATTTTTGATTAACATTAAGATGTTTCAATGAATATTTAGAGTGGATGTTGTGCGTTCCTGATAATGAGTTTAAATGCGTTTGCAAACGAACAGCGAGGATATCGTCACGTTTGGTAACAACAATCCGCACCTTCGCTAAATCGCTTTTTTTCGCCCCGCACGTTGTTAGGACAAAAATACTTAAAATGAAAATGAAATTGGCACTTCTAGAGGCAACTCCCATGTGTACAAATACCGTACAAATACCAGATTTTTAACAACTAATTAAGCAAAAATTTGATACAATTTTTTTTCGCTGATCCGATTCCCATTACCACGCAAATTTGAAGTATTTTATACGTTTACATGAGCATTTTTTAATTACACTTTTTAATCCAGTTTGAAAAATGTAAAAGTAGCTACCGGTTGAGTTCCAGGAAAATTGGCGGAGCGTTTCTAGTATACCGTGTCGGCATGTTTTTTAAACGATATTATCCCCTTTTTATGTGGAACTGGGGAACTCTCTGAGAGTCTTTGCCGCATTTATAGGAAGAGGAGAAAAAAGACCCACAGTTCAAAATAAAAACGGAAAAATTGGTCTTTATATCATCTGTATAAATATGCCTACACGGTATACACCAGTTGTACAGTTATCTTTCGCAAACCATCGCGAAAATGACGAAAGATAACTGAAAATAGGCAGACAAATGAAAGATAAGTGTACATTGTGTAGCCGTATGGTTGAAATTGCGTAGGCGATGAAAGATAACTGCGAATAGGCATTACGTAACGTGCGCATATTGCGCAATACACGTGTTTTTTGTACAAAATGAAAGATAACTGTACAAAAAAAAACAAATAGGCATTACGTAACTCGAAAGTATTGCGAAATACGTGTTGTTTTTGTACGAAATGAAAGATAACTAAAAATAGGCGTTACGTAATCATTGGAGTCTAACGACATTGTAACAAAACAAACTGTTTTTAATTAATTCTAGAGCAATTTATTGTTTTTTTTTAAGTTTAATTACACAGGTTAAGTACTTAACCGTCCGGAACCGGCTTAACCGTCCACTTTTTAGCTAATTTTTTTTCAGAGCTAACGCCTACGCCCTACCGGCTTAACCGTCCAGTTTGGCTTAACCGTCCGTTTTTTAGTAAATTATTTTGAAAATTTGCTCTTTGTTTCTCAAAAATTAATGTCCTATAGAAATATTAAAACTTTTTCAATGGTCAATTGAGTAAAAAAGTATAAAATAGTAAGAAGTAACAGTCATAGAAAAGAGTCACGTGTTATAG
>SCLG01000443.1:84751-127051 GCA_004367875.1 Oikopleura albicans
AAACAAAATGTTGGTTAATTATGTTGGTTAATAAGTGCGCTCATTTTTTATAGATAATTACAACTAAGATAATGAGAGTCCCATTATGGGACCACTTGAAATTGATCTACTTTTTGGTGAAACAATTTCCTTGTGTTTATGCTTTTGACCGCGATCAGCAATTAGGTCTAATTCGCTTCTAAAATAGCCATCGTACACGCAGTGGGCATTTGGAGAGCACTCATTGTATCTCAAGCACGGATTCGATAGTTCAGTCTTATCACATTCAAAACCATCCCCAGTGTAACCTTGAAAAGGACTCGACAAAATAAAAAGGTACCGATCTAAGTACACCACCTCACCCTTTGAAATGACACCAGAATTTAAAAAAAATGACACTTGAAGGACTAATTTCATACTCAAATTTTGATATCCAAATTATCATTTCAATTTGTTAGTGCGTGGGTTAAATACGGAAAACTTAGAAACAATTAGAAATTATTGTCGATGGATAATACCACAGTAATGTTTCAGATCATTAACGTTTTTTATATCTTTTTTTTAACATTTTTTTTTTGTTTTTTATGATAGTTTTGTTTTAAACAAAAATTTCGACAAATTCATTTAACTTATTGATAAATATTGATGAATTTGAATCATTTCTGATAAATTCTTATAAATTTCGATTAATTCTGATAAATATTGATTCAACTTTGATAATCTCGGAAGAATTTTGTTAAATTTTTGATCATTTAGTTTTTATTTTTATTTTTGATACTTGTTTTTATCAGATTTATACTATAAAAGCGGGTCAAGCGCCTACACAATAAAAAAAGATTGATTGAGTGCATTTTAATTAATCATTTAATGCATTTAATCCTTAATTTTTTTTCTCTTACAAAAATTTGATCTGTCGCTGTTCGAGCACGCTGATTGGTCGGACAGATTTAACAACAAATTGTTATGTTTTTACAACAATGTTGTAGCATTTTATGTTTGTTCAATATTGAAACTTTTCAGACTTTTCTGGACGGAAAAAATAGAATTCTCTGAAACTCACATATATGATGCAGTTTGATGCGTAGATTACGTTGGTGAAATAAAAAATCTGAAAGAGGAGATACGTTTCGGCGCTAGAGAGCATTTTCGAGGTCAAAAGGTCCCTTCACTGTGAACCACTTACAGACGTCACGTGACGTCATAGGTCGATTTTTTTTTGTGCGAAGTTGTTTGTGCGAAGTTGTTGTTTTTGTGACATGTCGGCGGATGTACTGATAGAGGCCTTTTAAGCATCGGACTTACCACTTCCGGTGAAGCGCTTGTCAAAAATCACGAAAAAATTGACTTTTTGACTTTTCTCGTACCTTAGTGAACCAATTTCTGACGCCACGTGACGTCAAATTCTATTTTTTCCGTCCAGAAAATTCTGAAAAGTCTTATTGACGATTTTTTTTTAAACTGGATCCCTTTTCAATGTTTGTAACAATTTATAAATTATAATTGTATCAATTATTAATTGAAGGTCCCCGGTAAATTATGTGTGACTTTTCATTTTTTCTATATTTTCCCATTTAATCGGTCATTAAGCGTTGTCAAGACCTGACCTTCATGGCAAAGACAATAATACCCTTCGTTTGTTTTTTTCTTGTTTTTGTGTTTTTCTTTCCGATCACTTTCGGAATCATCTAGGGCGTTTTCGGCTCGAAGCATTTCGAAATGGCAAGTCGCATATTTTGAGCAATGATGTGTCTCCATTTCACANGTGGAAGGTCCCCAGCCTACCTAGTTAACGGGTATCTACCTAGTTAACGGGTATGATTTTCAGATTTCAAGATACCCGTTAACTAGGTAGGGACTGTATGTGATGCAGTTTGATGCGTAGATTACGTTGGTGAAATAAAAAATTTGAAAGAGGAGACACGTTTTGGCGCTAGAGAGCATTTTCGAGGTCAAAAGGTCCCTTCACTGTGAACCACTTACAGACGTCACGTGACGTCATAAGTCGATTTTTTTCTGTGCGAAGTTGTTGATGACATGTCGGCGGATGTACTGATGGAGGCCTTTTAAGCATCGAACTTACCACTTCCGGTGCAGCGCTTGTCAAAAATCACGAAAAATTGACTTTTTGACTTTTCTCGTACCTTAGTAAACCAATTTCTGACGCCACGTGACGTCAAATTCTATTTTTTTTTTGTCCAGAAAAGTCTGAAAAGTCTCATTGACGATTTTTTTAAAACTGGATCCCTTTTTAATGTTTGTAACAATTTATAAATTATAATTGTATCGACCTCACATCGATTATTAATTGAAGGTCCCCGGTAAATTATGTGTGACTTTTCATTTTGTCTATATTTTCCCATTTAATCTGTCATTAAGCGTTGTCAAGACCTGACCTTCATGGCAAAGACAATAATACCCTTCGTTTGTTTTTTTCTTGTTTTTGTGTTTTTCTTTCCGATCACTTTCGGAATTATCTAGGACGTTTTCGGCTCGAAGCATTTCGAAATGGCAAGTCGCATATTTTGAGCAATGATGTGTCTCCATTTCACATTCGTTGATTTGGACTTTTTCTTTCTTGCAGTGAAATCCATCACCTTCAAAGCCTTCGAAGCTATATGAGGGTTCAAAATGGCGAAACAATTGAAAAATAACGGTGCAGGACTTAAAATTTAAAAAAAATGATGGATAACTGGACGAACCGAACAATTTGAAATATGAAGGGGTGAATCATATGTATTTTGCAACACATAGATTCGATACAATTCGAACCGTAGATTATAATGATGAACAAAAAAAAGAGACACATTTTGGCGCTAGCGAGTATTTTTTTTTCGAGCCTTACTTAAAGACTTTTTGGCGTTCAAAATTCTCCCTAGCCCCTAAGGGTGTGCGGCACACTGTGTGCCATATAAAATGGGCAATATAATATGGCACACCCTCAGGGGCAGTGTTCCGAAAATGCGACGAACGCTACCGGCGCTTCCCCCTACTAATACGACTCAAATTTTATATTCATTTGTCGGGCGACAGCCTAGCGTTTGTCGACGAACGCCGGTCGTCGGACAACCGTTCAGCGGTTGTCGACAAACGTCGGTCGTCGGACGACCGTCCAACGGCTGTCGACAAACGCCGGTTGTCGACGACCGCCGGTCGTCGACGACCGCTACCGCTAAATTTCAAGCATCGACGTCCGCGCGACGACCGCTACCGCTAAATTTCAGGCATCGACGTCCGCGCGACGAACGCTACCGCCAAATTTGGGGGTTTTCGGAACACTACTCAGGGGCTAAAGACAATTTTGAAGGCTTATACCGTATGATAGGGCTATGACTGCAACGGTGACGTCACAATAGCGTTACAAATCATAGGAAAATTGCTCAAAGCCTTGCAGTCAGAGCCATATCATACGGTAATTATCACGCGAAAAAAAACTCCCTAGCGCCAAAATGTGTCTCTTTTTTCGGTGCATAAATACTAGAATCTCTTCATTTAGTAAGAGGGAATGACAAGCACGCAAAATTTATTCGTCACCCCAAGTCAATTTTGTGACGCGGACCGCGGTATTCATAAAATTTATCACATTTTTGTCGTTCTGAAAATGATAAAATCGACTGATTTCTCGCCATTCAGAATCCTGGAAGACAATAGCAAGTATACCAATGATATTTTTCATGGCGATATTCATCGGTTTCGGCTCGATCCACGAATCCCTCCGATTTGTCGGCATAGTATCCCTCATAGGAGCAAAACGCATCGGAAGAGCAGTGATGAAGCCCATTACTACATGGATTTTGGTCAATTTCTTTGCATTTGTAGCCATTGCCTTTTCGGGTTATAAATTAATTTTACGTTGAAATTATTTTTGCTCTAAATAAACAAAAAAAAAACATTCGTGTCGCTAAAACCTAATTCATTAGTAGGGTAATTCTTAGATATGAAGCAGTTTAACCCGTAAATTACGATGGTAAAATTCAAAACAAAATAAAAGACCCATTATGGTGCTGGAGACCATTTTTTGTCTCCAAAGAACTTTGTTCACCGTGACCTAAAAGTCAAATTACATCATATACTGTTTTGAGTGTTTATTGAGTATACTGTTTGAGTGTTTATCGGGCCAATTTCGTCTTCCAAACCCGGCCTGATAAACCCTCAGGCGGCCTGGTAAACCATAAGAGCGAAGGCGAAATAGCTGGAAAATATGCAAAACAAGGCGGCCTTAAAAGCGCACGGATGGGTAAAGTAGCCTGATAAAACAGGGGACCTGATAAACCCTCAAGCAGTGTATAGGATTTTATTTTTTCATTTTTTTTTCTTGGGAGTAAACGTAATTTTTTATATTATCAAGCTAGAGCGATTTTTGCAAAAATTCAAATTTTAAACCATTTCCTTTGTATCCGTCTTTGCAAGTGCAATCATACGGAAAATACTCTAAATAGCCCTTCCAATGTTCCGGAATTCGCGTGGTGCACTTTGCGTTTTTGGAACATTGATGAGCACCGGTCTTACAGGCATCGGCCGGAGGTGGTATCACTTCTTCTTCACACTGCTTAAAACCATTTCCGACATATCCGTCTAGACAGAAACACGAGTACCAATGAAACTGCTCATGACGATAGTTTTCTGCGTCGGAACGGTCTGTTCAGGGTTCACAGCCAGGGGCCTTTAGGATCCAGGGCTCGCCATCATTCACAATAAAAATAATAGCACGATTAATAGCGCAAGGTTTATGAAAATTCTGACTTCGTCAAGTTCAGCGTCTTCCCCAAGTTCAAAGGCAACAATTATGGTGCCGAAAATTCCACCATTTTATGCGGTGAACTTTCTCCTAATGAGCCAAAAAATAATTGTGTTTCTGATGGTTTCTATGAACGTTTTTATACTACGTTATCTTTGTAAACAACACCTGTGACCGGTCCTTAATAACATTCAATCATTAAAATGCTTAGCAAAAGAATATCTTATACGAAAGTTAGGATCTAAAATTTGTTCGTGAACCCCGAAACTGTTCCACCTTCACTTCGAAAATAACCATCATATTGACAGACAGCATTATCAGCACAGATATTTTTCCCATTCGTACAGGGGTTATAGTCAACTTTTTTACAATTAATTCCATCGCCTTTTTGATCTTTCAACAAAACAATAGGTTTTCAGACGACACCCAATTCTAGAAAGTTGTTCTACTGGTAACAATCCGATTGTTACAATCGTATCTATGAGTTTTGTACATTTGATAAATGTGATAAAATAATAATTATATTTGAAAAATCTTCCCGAAGAAATTAAGCTTTATTTTTTGACAAACTATTATCTGACACATGAGTGCCCTTACGCCGCCACGTTTTATTATGCACGACAAATAGGCATGTTTGTGGTATAAACGTTTTAAAAACATTTCTCCCCCAAAAATTTTCATTCAAAGTGAACAAATTGCCCTACTTTTCAGAATAATTGTTTTGGGGATTAGGGTACCATATTTGACTGATTATTCATTTTTGACTTCTATAACATAAGTAGGTCATTGTTTTTGTACTTTTCAACGATTTTGAAATAGAAAATTGCACTTTGTTTTCCTCTAAACATTTTTCATTATTCAAGTACCCGCGATTCCGAATAATTTGATAGTCATTTAGAAAGTAAAGTCTGAAAAAATGCTGTTTTATTGAAAAAGGTCCTTCAAAGCCGTCTTTGCATTGACAATTGTAGTTGGGGCCATTGATGGTCCATTTTTTCTGTGCTAGGGCAATACAGTCCGCTTTTTTCGAGCAATAATGCGCACCGGTCAAACACTGGTCTTCTGGCTTAATTTGGGTTGCCATGAAAGTCGAATGGCAACAAAAATAACTCCGATAGAAAACAGCACCCTCGTCTGTCGGGGAAAACGTTTTTTCGGAAAAATATTGTTTTTAAAGATTCTAGAGAAAATATCTAAAAATTTCAAACCGAGAAGGTTGTCTTACATTTAGTTTCTCTAAAGAAGTGTTTCGGGGAGCAAATTATAATATACACCACGTAAGTTAACAAAACTTTTGGAAAAAAAGTGTAAATTTTGTTAACTTGCATGACTTTTGTTAACTTACGTGAATTTTTTTAAATAACGTGAATTTTGTTAACTTACGTGAATTTTCTTAAATAACGTGAATTTTGTTAACTTACGTGGGCGTAGACAGAAAAGTTGTCGCAATCAGACTGTTAACTTAGATGAATCTTGTTAACTTACGTGATGTTAACTTTACGTAAAACGTAAGTATGGGGCGTATCTAGTTATTTCAAGAAAAAGTTATTCCAAGAAAACTTTTTCGATGAAACATTTTCTCCGACTAACGTTTTCTTCGAAATTTCGCGGTGCCATAAAAAACTCGTTGCGGTTTGATAGCCGGAAAAATGACAACCCAAAACTGAACGGCATCACACTGAAATCCATCACCAATGAATCCTTCATAGCAGTGACAAGTGTACCAATGGAACTTTGCATGACGGTACCGTTCATCATTACTCTTTGCCACATAACCGACAGTGCCTTTCTCGGCGTAAACTTCGTATTCACAGTAGGCGTCTGGTGAACAGTCATGTTGCTCGGTTTGACACGGATCTTGTATGACCTTATCGCATTTGAATCCGTTACCTTCAAAACCATCTTTACATTCGCAATTATATCCCTTTTCATGGTATAATGATCTCGAATTCGAGTTACATCCCCTGCGCGGTTATCGGGTCAGCCTTAACCAGATCAAAACGTGTTATCGGGTTTTAATTTTACTCAAAATTTTCCAGCTACCTGGCATAAATAACCAAATAATGAGACGCATCCGAATTGCCGTACCCAACTCTTCTTTTTCATTTTAAGAATTTTTCGCAAAATCCATTTTGCCGTACCCAGTGTCTTGCTTCGAAGCTATTATTACTCTCGAGCTTCATCTAGCGATAGCCAGCTAGATTAAGAAAACAATTATTTTATTTTGGTGTAGTACTTTTTTACCGTGGGAAAATATCTAAAAATAGCTATGATTATGTGAATTTCAAGACAAACAACCGAGTAATAATAAAACACATTAACAAAATTACCACGAATCAAAGCTTCCATTTAACAATTGATGTATTAATTACAAAAATCTTGATAAATCGGCGCATTAAAAACATTTGGCCTGGAACCTCGGCAGGACCGCTTAGTTAATGCCGGTGGGTGACAANAACCCATTTACTAATCTCACCTGTCTTTTTGCTAGCCCTCAACTGAATATTTCCGCGACCCTGGTAAATGTCTCCTGCGGATTGTCAATCATAAACTGCAACATTTGTTTTTTGTCGTCAACTGTCAGACGAATAACACCAGAGTTTGGTAGCGAAAAAATATTTGGCATATTCAATGAACACAATATGAACAGTTTTATAGAGTGAATGTTTTATAAGATGTACTTGTTAGATTGTAGAACATCTAGAGAAAATCTAGATTCATTAATTTTTTGTCAACAAAAATTGAAAAAAAACAAATGTAAACAAATTATCTGGAACTTTGTTGTTTTCAAGCTAAATAACATCAACAGACCAATATATTCCAATCTTTGATAGAGACAAAAAAAGATAATGAATGAATTTCGCCGTCTTTTACTCCCTGATTTTCTAGATGACGATATTCGAGTTTTTCACGTGCGTAAAGGACTCGAGTTTGGCTTTCTAGAAAATACGGAAAAAACGGCGGAAATTCCTGTAAAACGCTGAGTACTACGCTGAGTACTACGCTGGGTATTAACTACAGTCGTGGAAGCGAGAACGTAACGAGCGAGAACGTAACGAAATAGCGAGAACGTAACGCTTTTTGGAAAACAGTCGTCATGGAACTAAACATAAACACGACAGTTTTTCTCCCTTTACGCGTTATTTTTTGAAGTATTAGTGATGGGCTATCACTTTCTATATAAAAACCCGTTATGCTTAGCTCTTTCGAAAAAAAAAACTTAAAGAAAAAAATTATTTTTGACATGAAAGACACCAAAAAAGACCAAAAACAAGTGGAAGCGAGAACGTAACGAAAAAGCGAGAACGTAACAGTTTTTGACAAACGAAAGTGTTACGTTCTCGCTTCCACGACTGTATTCGAAGTTTCAAAAAATAATTAAATTTTTGTGCGTTTTTTTCGCAATATAAAAAAAACATTTCGTCTACCAATTTTAAGTTCAAATACCACCGTCTGAATCGGTCTGTTTTTTTTTTATGGCGAAAGGGTAATCGGCCGAAATTCTCCATTTTTGGCCAATGAGAATGCTCAAAAGGCGAAAAGTTCGGCGGATTAACCTTTCGCCACAAAAGAAAAGAGACCGATTCAGACGGTGCCGTTCAAATACCGTAAGAAATAGATTTTTTGCATAAAATGTAAATACTCCTTGTCGGAATAAAGAAACGTTATTCTATTTACTGAACACTAGACAATATTTTTAGTCGTGACAAAATTTACAATATTTTCGTGACGAAATTTGCATACCGAAACCACGTTTCTACATAAAAATTGTCAAATCATTAATCTGTTACGATATAAGCAAACGCGTTATTACGGTTGCTAGTATTTTGGCACATGAAAAAAATTTCATTATCAAATTGTAATTTTTAAACGTTATTGACACTTTGCCATAAATTGTGGTCTGTACTAGTATTAGGCCTTTTTGTTACAATTGACATTTTGATTAAACATGGAAAACAGTATTTCTGTACAAATTTTTGTAATCAAAAACATTATTTTGCAACTATTTTCACTAATTAGACTGATCGACGTTAAATGTAATATCATTTATTTATATGATGCGTGGCTCGTTCTTATTTTAACTATCTTTATTACATTNACACGGCCGGACCAATCACTAGCTCAATTAAAGATACAAATAAGTCGCTGTGTACTGTAAAAATAAAAAAATAGCTGCAGGGCACTACACCACCCGCAATCACTCTAAAACATGGAAGCCCAAGGTTACTACACCGAGCGCCAAGTTTTTCGCTCGGTGCTTCAAAGAGTGTGGACCAATCTGGAAATAAAGTTTCCAACATCGCGATGTTGGAAACTTCACATTTCTGTACAAATTTCTGTAATCAAAAACATTATTTTGTAACTATTTTCACTAATTAGACTGATCGACGTTAAATGTAATATCATTTATTTATATGATGCGTGGCTCGTTCTAATTTTAACTATCTTTATTACATTATCGATTTTATTCCCCGGAAGGTGTGTTGAAAAATGACATTTGGTTTTCAATTTCTTTTAAGTTAACTTACAGGGGGAAGTGCGTTTAAATAGACACGCAACTGGGGTTTTTCGTCGATTTAAGGCATATGGAGGCCCCGTAGGGCAAAACGGGTATTGGTGACCCCCTCCTCAACTTTTCGAGAAAATTCGATTGACGTTGTTATTTTTTGCGTAGGTTGGAGATTTCAAACAGCTTTCTAGTGGGCCCTGGTGGCCCACATCAATTGCTGAATAATAAGATCGACGTAGTTTGACGAGCTCTATAACTTGGCTTTACCAGTTTTTTTGAATTATTGCGAATTATTGTGATTTTTTTTAAGTGCGTGTTTATTTACACGCATTTTCCACTACGGGTTCCCAAAAACTCCTTCTCCCTGAGAGTTAATGGCTATTTTCCGTTAGGTGGAAGGTCCCTATTTGTCGTAACCGTCCAGTTTCGATTTTTAAAATTTCCCACAACAAAAATTGCCTACGCATTGAGCCGTTAAAAATCAGAGGACGCTTAACGGCATATCCTGTGTAACGTGTACAAAACCACAAAAGAGTCAGATTGTGGAAAAATGAAATCCTATAAATTTCTGTAGCGAGTTCAAATTTTTTTCAAGATCGAAATAAATGACGTTTTTGTGGTTTTAAGGAGGAGTCAGTCATGTTGTTTACAAACAGTACCTAACGGGAAAACGCTATAAAATACGGTCCACACCTACGATTACATTACTTTTTTCGTGTGGTATGAGATCAAAGTTTCTCCTGTAACATGGTTGCATTTCCAAGGTCATAAATGTCACCGCCGATCGCCTTTTCGGATTCAGTTTGTACACAACATGACTGACCCCTTCTTAAGACAGACTGCACCTTGCCATTTTAAGCGAGCCCTGGTGTAAACAAATTTCACAAAAAAAAGTATTCTGTTTTTAATGAATTAAATTCAAGGACCGTAACAGTTGTCAAATTCAATATCAGCAAAACTGTAGGTACTTAAGTTAATAATCATCATTTTCAGTTATCATCTGGTGTATCAGTACATCGGTGACCCACTTTAATTGTTATTAAACCACTGCATACTGCATAAAATCATCATTTTATGTCTCTTAGCCAGTGCATCACGACTAAGAGTGCTCTTGACTTTTATTTCAAAAGCTAACCCGAACAGTCATTTTTTAGTCATGCTTAAAATACAACTTTTTTTAGACTTTTTATGAGATTTATTGCGCAATTTGGTTGTTTAAGACTACTCATATACCATTCCTTTTTGTAGTCCTTTTTGGGCGAACAAATAGCTTTCTTTGAACACCTTAACAAAGATAGAAATATATCGGCTATAACACTAGATAAACTATTATGCCTAATTATGTATTTTAGACTACTTTTTTGGTATTTAAAGTTTCAAACATAACAATTTCAAAGTACTGTCCGATGGCATATCGGCGATGGGGTTCGTTTTATAAAACCGGCAAGCCGCCATAAGATGAAGGACTCTAATATGGGGAGTTCACTAAGTAATTATACATTTTATCTCGGAAAAAATAAGTTCTAACGAGAAACCGAATCAAACATTTCGTGACCCCTGGTAGGAGAAACACTGCCTGTATAAAAGCTTGTGGTTAACAAAATGTATACAACAACACACATTATATTTTATGTTTCGATAACCGTGAGAATATAAATAAATTTTTCCATCATTTCCTGTGAGTTCCATTTTCGCATTCATTGAGTTCAGGCTGGCACTCAAATCCATTCCCATAAAATCCGTCTTCGCAATAACAAGTGTACCAATGGTGTTGGAGATGGCGATAGTTTTTCTCTTCACTTCTCATTTGGCTTTACAAACAAAATTTCAAAATATACCGTATGATTGTTCTCAGACTGTTCCGCAGCGGAGACTAACGCTTCCAAGGCTTTTCCTGTGATTTATAGCGGTTTTTTGGCATGAAAGGGACAGTCTGATCGTCATCATACTGTACATTTATCGGCCCCGAAAAAGTAGGAAAAAACTAACCCGTTCCGTGCATATTCCGTATTTTAATGTTGTAAATCTCAGTTAATATATTTTTGGTCTTTGAGTGTTTGAAATGTCTTTAAATATTACTTAGAGTACAGTCCTTGCCCCGAAATTATTCGGTAAAGTTATCGTCACAACGTTGGCAACAAAAGTAAACAGGAAGTCCGTGCCAAATTGGGGAGATTTAATATTTTTTAGGTCGTTAATGACCCTGTTTTTCAAAAACATCAGGACTCAGAAATTACATTTTTTCGGCAACCAATTAAGTTCAAACATAAAAAGTCTCAATAAACAATAATGATAAACAATAAGTTTTTAAGATAAACCGGTAAATATCGGTTATCATTACTAACTCATGGTTACCTTCGAGAATCAATCTGGAAAGCCAACTTCTCCCGTATGGATAGTATCCGTCATAAATACAAAAAGCGTTTTTGTCGCACTCGTGAAGACCACTTTGGCACGGTTGTGGTGTTTTTGGCTCACAGTTGAATCCGTCTCCTATGTAGCCCTCATCACAAAAACATTCGTATGGCTCACCGCGTTTCGACTTTTTCTTGCCCGATGGCTGACAAGTAGGGTTGCTAAACCGAAAATGAAAGATTGACGCAGTATCTTATAACTTTCATTTGTTTGTTTTTGTGTTACACAATACATAACTAATACACAGGGTGCGCAGTTATCTTGCGAGCAGTTATCTTGCGAAAATTGCCGCTCGTACGCTTATCTTGCGACTTTTCAGAATTTTATTTTTCGTGATTTATAATATTTACATGATATGCACTGAGCAGGTATCTTGCGAAAAAACGCTAATCTTGCGACTTTTAAAGGACCAAGTTCGCAAGATAACTGCGCACCCTGTGTACAGTACATAACTAATACGAACAAGTAACGTGATTTAAAAAATACTTAAAATGACTGAAAACTACTACCGGGTATCCAACCTTTGGACTAACATGTATCAATTTCCGGATTAAGTATTCAGTTCCCGATCTTGAAAATCGATTTGCAATTTCAGTTCAGAAACCCTACTGACAGGAAGCGTGAACTGAGCAATAGTGTGTGCCAAGCTCACACTCGTTCTTGATTCTAGTTCGATAAGATTGCTATAAAAACGTGACAATGTAAGTTTGTTTAACACCAAAAGTTCATTTTTAAATTTATAATATCGATAAAAGTACCAAAAATAGTAAAAAAACCATAGAAAACTATTTTTCAACCTGTGGCCCAACCCGTGATTAGCACTACTAGCCCTTATTTAGCACAACTCACCATGTTTAAGTGAGCACTCATTCCCGACATTGTTTAACAACTTAATAAGTAAGCCCTGTATATCGATCAGCAAAATATCATTTTGGAACTAGCCTTTGGAGGCTCGCAGTAAAATCCATCGCCAAGGAACCCCTCAAAGCAATAACAAGTGTACCAGTAATATCCAGAATGGCGGTAGGCTATATCACCACTTCGACTCAGATAACCATTGGAGCCATCATCATAATAGCCGTCATATTCACAGTACGCATCTTGTGAACATTCGTGGTTACCAGTAATGCATGGATTATGATCGATGTCGTTTTCGCAATAAAAGCCGTTTCCTTAGTTGGTTTGTCATGAAAGCAAAAAAGTAAAAATTAATGAGACAACAAAACACTGTTCGATGCTAAAAAATGGGCTACGCAAAGTTTAGGACTCTGATTAGATACATACCTCAATCAGTTATCTTGACACCGGTTACAGCGGTTGCGCCCACAACGCAACGCAATCACTTCCCAAAAAGCGTTGCGTTGTGGGCAAACCGTTGCGTTGTGGGCGCACCGATCACCAAATGCATTACATGGTATAGGGCCTATACTATAGGCTCCTCGAATTAGTAAAAAAAGCTGCTCATCTCTAGAATTGAAAAATAACTTGTTTTCTATCTTTTATTTTTTTAACAAATTCATTTTATATTGAATAAATTATATTTTTTATAAATTTTTCTTGAAAAAATATGAAGAGAAATATGGTCAAAGCCGTTGCGTTGTGGGGCGTTGCGTTGTGGGCGCAACCGCTGTATCTCAAGAAAGTTGGGTTATCTTAACATTTTTTGGACCAAAACGTATCGTAAATTCCAATTATCTAACCAAATGTCCTACCCAATTATCGTAACAAAAATCAATTATCTTAACAGGATTTCAGCAAATCACTTGTTGATATAAC
Source organism: Oikopleura albicans (assembly GCA_004367875.1). Classification (NCBI taxonomy): domain Eukaryota; kingdom Metazoa; phylum Chordata; class Appendicularia; order Copelata; family Oikopleuridae; genus Oikopleura; species Oikopleura albicans. The sequence goes on from SCLG01000443.1 coordinate 98,167, forward strand.
TGGTCAGAAGTATTTTTGTTCAACACTTTGATAATGAAAAACCAGACTTCATATCCACTGTTACAAATACAAATGTAATCAAATGGGCTGCTAAAACTGTTACCACGATCTTCGTATGTGTAACAAACTGCGTCTTGCGAACAACGATGAGTTCCTTGTAAAAGTTAAACTTTCTCAGTTTTTACAGTTTGTATTTTACAGTCTTATTTCATAAGGGGAAGCGGGCCAGTACCGCGAACCACCTTCCTATGGGTCACTTCGTGGTAGCGGCCTGGATTATTATAATAATTTTGTAGATTTTATCTCTTTTTAAATAGGTAAATTAATTATGGGATAGCGTTGAAGTTATCTATCTCTTTGTACATATAAAAATGACTTTGTTAAAACTTTCTCACATTTTTATGTACAAGTAAGAAATGTTAAAATTAAAAGTTTGAAAATCTATAAAGCCATTTTAACGCTTATTTGTCCCAAAATCCTTTAATTCCCATGGGTCACTTAGTCCAAATTTGGACTAAACGCCCTAAATGGCCTAAAATAATAGTAAACCGGGCTTAATCGAAAATGGCTGAAACACGGGTCTAGTTAAATTGTGTGAGAAAAAAAAATATAAAACATAAAACCGAAGAGATTTTTTTTTTCGTCTTAACCTGGTCACAAAGCCGTCTAGTCAAAATTTGGACTAAGTGACCCCTACGGATTATATGCCACTTATGACCCTCGGGAGTTAACTAAAGTTCCGTTTATCCCATAAATTAGCCTAATTTAAAAGTTCTTACTTTAATGGGTCATAACCGCCACTATGGCTGAGTGCCGAAAACGGCCATTATCATAATGGCATTATGAGAGTAAGAACTTTTTCGATCTTACTTTTGATTTTCTTAAAAGTTCTTAAGAAAGGCTTAAAGTAAAATAAAACTTGTTTTCCTTTTTGACATTCGCCCTCAATATTTAAATCATAGGGGTCGTAATGATGATGATTGGTCTCATACTCAATATAATGATTTTCCTCTTTGCTCTCATAATCGTTACAGTTTACATTTGGCTCAATGGTAAGATCTACGCCTTTAAGTTTCCAACCAGTCTTTTTGCATACTAAAAGAAGGTCTTGTACAATGCCATTTGCGCAATCCAATAAACAGGACGTTTCGTAGCAGACCCATTCCCCATTTTTTGACTTGGGCGTTTTGCCACACTCCGAAAATGGCCGTTGAAGTGGCTTGTCTTTCGAAAGCTCTTCTATATAATCGTCGTAATTGTCAAAAAACGATGAGCTTTATTCGGATTTAAAAGACAATAGCATATTGAAAAACGAACTGACTTACTGCACACTTGTTAATACATGAGAAAAACTCTGCGTTTAAAACTTTAAAATTGTGGAGCATACGGTGTATGATGCATACCTTTAAAAAATCTGAAATGTGCCACTGAATTCAAAATCAAAATTTCAAAAAACTGCACTCGAGTCACCCGGTACTCAATAAGGCGACACTCAAGGCATGATGGGCATCTGGGATCATATTGATTCTATGTTGATGTACAAATTCCCGTTATTCATTGAGACTTGAGCCATAACTTAGGACCATTGAAGCTTATTCTCGAATAGAAGCTCGAATTTGTCATTAGTTTATGTTTGAGCTTTGGCCGAACGGGCAGATTTGAAGTTGGCAGATCTTTTTCAGTGATTTGTTTTTCAAAAAAATTTGACTCAATATATCGTGGGAATAAAATGATAATATACTTGGTAAAAAGCTCCCGATTATTTCAGACTACAATGGGTGCCGTTTACAAACAAAAAATCTCACTTTGCGAAAATGTGAAATTCCTCTAAAATTATTTTGGAATGTAAATTTTAGAGGAATATGACATTTTAGGTTTTGTATACGTTTAACTACGTATAGTGGAGTTTCACATTTTCTTTTATTATTATTTTCTGAAGTTTACTATTTCTGAGAGTTCATAATTGTTGTAATTGACATTTTCCTTACTTATATTATGTTATTTTCATATTTTGGATTGTTATATTTTTTGTGTTTTGTTTTTTACCCGGATTATGATTGTCCAATACCATGTTATAGCAAAGTCAACTGTATAGGTAAATAATTTAATGCCTACTAATTTTTTTGCCATTTTTGTCGAATAAAAATTAAAAAAAAAGGAAAAAAACTAAATAGAAGTAGTCAAGAGATAAATGAAACCGTGCCCCATCGTGCGGCAGTAGACAATGAATCGGAATTTGTAATATAAGGTTTTCCATTTATCAAGCTTTAAAATTACACTGAGTATTGGTCTATTTTTATCTTATTTGGGTGTAACTTAATTGGGTGGGGGACTGTATTATGGAAAGACACGTCTAGACTGCGGTTTGACAAACTCAAAAGCACATGTTATCTTGCTATAATATTGTATTCGTCTAACTTCTTTTTGGAAAATATAAGAAGCGAAAAATGTTGTTTTAATATAATGTGAGATTCCTCTAATTTTTTTAGAGGAATTTCACATTTTCCGAAATTTATATTTTGGAGGTTGATAATTTATAAATTTCATATTTTCCATTTCAATTTTTTCGGAGTATGATATTAGTGAATTTATATACGTTATAGGTATTTCACAATTTCGGATAGAACCGTTATCGGGAACTCATATTTTCGGATGGTCAGATTTTTGAATACAACATTAGCCAAAACACGTTTTTTCGAGGAAAATGACATTTGTCCAAAAACATATTTTTTGTTTGTAAACGGCACCCTAGAATGTACTGTACACCAGACATTAAGCTTAACTCCTGCAAGCTTTGTCAAATATTTTTGGAATTACTACTCTACTATTGTTCTAGTACTATTGTCAGTCTAGTATCGCTACCAAAAAAATTAAGAACCGTATGACAATCTTATTTAACAGTAAAAGTATTTAAAATCTGGACAAATCTTAAATGGACAAACTTATAAAAAAATCACCTTATTGGTTCGAACTTGGAGCGTCCAAGGGGCACCGAATGCTTTGGTATCATGGCTTAATGGTCGAATAAGGGGTAAAGTGAATGAAGGCAAAAAGTGATAAAGGAAAAAGTGGATAAAAGGTAGTCAATCGGCTATTCTTGACCCAAATTATGTATCTGTCAATTTCAGCTTTTTTTCATCGATTTTTTTATTGTAAAATGGACGTAGGGTGTCCGCGTTTAAAAACGTATAATCTGAATTTTTCTCATTGCTTCTAGTATTGATTTTAGCCCAAACCGCGGACACCCTAAATGAACGAAGGAAAAAATGTTTGAATGTAAATGTGATAAAGGATAATTTGTCGATAAATTCCCCTTTAGGCATTTAAGACATGATACGAATTCAATCTGTGTCGTTTGATTATAAACCCGGTTAGCTCAGTCGGCCATCCTTTTCGTTACTTGTTCGTAATTGTAGCGCTCTTGGGTCTTCCCAGTCAAGATCCACCCAATTGTTCAGTGCAAAGGTAATATTCAATGAATAAAGTTCTCTAGTAAAAAATAACAGAAATAAAATCCGCATATTATTAAACTCTAATAAGTAGATGATATAAATGGTCTATTCGGTTTTCAATTGAAAATGGGCGATCGACTAATAGCGCTGTGTAAAGTTGTTTAGTCTTCGATTATAAGTTTATTAACAAAGTTGAAATGGAACATTTAACATTGCCATCATATTGTTTATTGAGGATAACAACGTGATAGCTTTGGCGCAAATTGGGTATTATTATATTTCTAAAAATCAAAAATTGGCTAAAACTTACGGGGTTAAGTCAGACTTTTATGTCATCGAGAAGTAATACACAATAATGACCGACGATGACACCTCTACCTATTATAATTTTGATAAAAATATTTTTTTGAATATCTTAAATATAGCCTATAGTATCGGACTGATTTTCAAACGCGCACAAAAAAAATAATGTTACCACTTTTTGGTAACGTTACTTGACAGCGCGTCTGAGGCCTATGTGGGCTGTCATTGGTCTTTATTGAGCGCGTTCGGCCAATCATCGAAAGACAAATCACTGAAAGTCCATTTCCTTTTATTAAAATCTTTTTGTATTACAGTACTCCCCTCTTGTGTGCTGCACTTAAGGAGAAATATGCATACTTCCGCTAAAAATTTTTTCGCGTTTTGAAATCAGGACGATATCCCTTTTTGAAGTCTTTGAAATTTTACTTAGAGTTTTAGGAAGTTTCATTTTGGCAGTTTTTTTTTCTCTAAATCATGTCTATAAAAAGTGGTTAGAGACCATGAAGGGCTTTTGGTATGTTTATTTAGGTTTGTTAACCCCTGTTTTGCCAGTGTCTTCGTGACACCCCAAGAAACATAATGGTCTAAAAATAGTTGCAACTAGTTGAAATTTTTATGAATATTTATTCAAGCGTAATATAAAGCATATATGTACAATCCGAGAAATTCTATATTGAATTATCTACGGTAAGAAATGAAATAAAGAAGCCATCAAAATAAAGTACAGTGAAAATAAATTTTACTCGTACTTTGGCATTTAAATTGGTTTGTTATCGACCTTTATATATGTCGCTCGTAGAGTATTTGCAAAAAACGTATTTTTCAGCTAGAATCCACAGATAATTTTAAACGGCATTTTTTTAATTTCAAAATTCAGTTTATTTTTTGTACAGGTCTTTTGTTTGCACCAAGGCGATGATTTTTACATTTCCAAATTCTTTTACCAACTACCGTCTAAAATTTGGTTACATTTTCATTTTTTTTTTTTGATTTATTTTGTAAATAAAGAATTTTCATGATATACACCACCTACCTGCTCAACGTAACACGTAAATGAGCAAAAAAAGTGTTACTTTAAGCTTAAATTGTTACTTTAACCCCGATGCGCCGATGCTAAAATTGGTGTGCGATTTCAAATACATTTGGCTCTCACCGTTAAACCACTTTCTTAAGTGGTTGATTTGACTAGACTAAATAAATAAGACGAATGTTGACTTCCTGAAACGGGAAATAAACATTATTTTCGTACAGCAGGCTTCTCGAAATTGGCCGATCTAGGTGACCAATTTTGCGCTGTTTTTCTTAAAAAAATGAGAAAATCACGCGTAGCGGACAAAGTGTTCGTAATCATCCGAAGATCGATTATGGGAAAAAATTGATACAGTCAAGGGCTTTAACTAAATATAAGTACCAAACTTGTCCAATCAAAATTTAGCATTTTATACCTCTAAACGTGTGATCCGATAAATTTTCACACGTTTTGAGTCATAAAATCCTAAATGTTGCTCGGACTTATTTGATAAGTGCATTGAATTGAAGCCCTTAAACGTACCATATTTTTCTTATAATCAATCTTTGGATGATTCCGCATATTGTGTCCGCTACGCGTGATTTACTTTAAAAACCGCGGAAAAATGTTTTTTCACAAAAAAGCCTTCCGCCATAACAAAATCACGTCTAGCGAACAAAATATTCGGAATCATCCAAAGAGTTATTATAAGAAAAAAATGGTACGTTTAAGGGCTTCAATTCAATGCACTTACCAAACACGTCCGAGCAACATTTAGGATTTTATGACTCAAAACGTGTGAAAATTTAGCGGATCACACGTTTAGAGCTATAAAACGCTAAATTTTTATTGGACAAGTTTGTTACTTATATTTAGTTAAAGCCTTTGAATGTATCAATTTTTTCCCATAATCGATCTTTGGATGATTACGAACACTATGTCCGCTACGCGTGATTTTCATTAAGAAAAAGGCTTTTTTAGGGAGAACCAGCGCGAAATGGGTCGCTTAAATGTCCGGATTTCGAGAAACCTGCTGTACGAAAATAATGTTTGTTTCCCGTTTATGAAAGTCAACATCCATCTAATTTATTTGGTTAAGTCAAACTAACCATTTAAGGAAGTGTTTAACGGTGAGAGCCACGTAGATTTGCAGCCGCACACCCTGTGTAGCATCGGCGCATCGGGGTTAAGCAGTTAGGTGTAAAAAAGTGAGATTATGATAATTCAAACTTTTTAAAATCGTAAATTAACTTACAAACTGAGATTTTTTGGTTCGCGACACCTGGCGAATGCTAAATTTGAAACTTAGCTCGAACCCAAAAATCTCGGTCTGCATAAATTGTACGAAGTAGTTTTTTTACCTTTCGAGCAAGCAACACAAAAAACACTCTGTGTGTCCAAACAAAGAATATCATCCCATTTTCCGTATTCATGAAAGTTTGTGCGTAAACAACTTTGTGTCAACCTTAAATAGCCACCGTCATCCGGTTGGTTAGGTGCCCAATTGGTGTATTCCATTATTTCACCACTTTCGAAACGCCAAATGCCTTCAACTCGATCGTTGCCACCAATCCAAATGCCACCTTTATTTCCATATCCCCCTAGGGGCCCTGATAGGCCAATTGCAGTATTTTGGGCTTCGTGTAGGCTGACTTAACAGAAAATCGAAATAACAGGAAAAACCCAGTTTTCCCGCCAATAACTTTCCGAGGTCGGACAGAAAACCGAAAAGACTTAACAGCTACATTTTCATGTGTAGTTTTCCAAAAATCCGAAAAAAAATTAAACCCTCTGAAATTTTCAACAGCATTGAGCCCAAACTAACAGCCCAATAAGGGTCGTTTGCTAAAAAAAAGGATCAGTAGTGTTGAACAAGGGTCCTTTGTTACTAAAAAATCACAAAACGACCTTAGAACAGTTTACTAACCATGTTACAGTCATAACTCACAATACTGACTTCCAAAACGGACGCTTTATTCCAAAACCAACGATTTTTGTGATAAAATGTCCCAAAAATGGTCAAAAATGGATGACAATTCACTCAATTACGGACGCTAGTTTCGAATATAAAAAACATCCTTCTCGGAAATAAGGCTTTTATATTCGATCAAATACAAATGTATTCTCCTCGAAGATCTTCCTAAGGATTCAGTTTAGACAGCCTAGCTTCCGTCCTTATTTGGGCCAGTTTGGCACGCTGCTGAGCACAAATTAAATTCGCGGTATCGTACGGCATACCAGTTCTCGAGCAAAAAGTTTTAAAACAACTTTGAGCGTCAGGAAACATTTGCCACCCTCGGCAAGCGTGCCCTTGGCGCTCTAGGGACGTATCAACCGTTTTGTATTCGGGAACGGTCGGCTGTTAATAGGCTTTGCAAACTTATTTTGGATAATATTCGACCTTTTGACTCCTAAATCTCAAAAATCCCAATTTCTATTTATTTTTTTAATTTTCGCGATTTTTTAGAACTTTCCAACATCCGTACGCAGTTACTTAAAAAATTTAGGAGCACCAGTGGTAAAACCGGCTAAATTACTGCGTACGTCTGTATAAAAAAAATGAAAACACATATATTGACATCAATACCATTATTAGAACCTTCACTGGGAAGAAAACGGTTATTTTTATATCTAGTATTTTATAACTTATTTTTGGTAACTTACGGTTTTATGAGAGTTAACTTTCAGTTTGGAAAGCCCCCCTGTGGCGTCGGTGGAATCCTGGGCTTATCGGCACCCGTCCCACATCCATAGGTCCGTCCCAGACGCGTAGTTAAATTTGTGTAAACACGTGTCACGTCGGGACGGGGTCGCTCAAAACGCGCGAAACCCTTCATAAAATACTTCAAGTAAGCCTTTCCGATTAGATGAAGACATGAGCATGGAATTTTCAACTCCTTTTTTGGGTTCCAATTACAATTTACAATTTTCTAATTCGCCAAACGACCACCTGAAACCATTTTGAAATTTTTTTGTTATTACTTACTCTACTGCCGGTTAGGGTTCATTTTATCTTTTTACCCGCACCTCGACTTTTGTTTCCAGAAATTTGTCTCAAACAAAATAATATGGATGTGGGCACATACAGGGCTCGGCAAAGCCAGGCATTTTCATTGGCTTGGCCGAGCCCTGGGCACATAAACGGACCATTTGGAGTTACAAATTTTCCAAACATTTTCAAAATGGCCTTCGCGGACAGCCTAAACATGACTGATCAAATTTTTCAATGTATCTCATTTGAAACCCGGGTCCTGGTCCATACCACGCTTTCGTTTGCGCCAAAAATCGGTGAGCTCCAAACCGTCAATTTCAATTTTATTCTTTTCATAAAATCGCAGCGCAAATTTATGAAGTCGACCCAACTTTTTCAAACCTTTTTCGTTCGGCGTTGGCTCTAGTCTAGATGCGCAGTCCTGGCAGAGTTAGACACCTTAAGATTCTCACTCTCAAGTGACCCGATCATGAACATAATGACGGACTCAGAAATTTAAAACTTAAATTAAGTTTCATGAGATCAAGTTTTAAATCCTATACTGTGGATGATGAAGGTGAATCAAATGTAAGAGTGACGAAACATTTGAAACGGGGAAAATTAAATGATGTGACGTTTTTGAAAATGGTTTTCCACCAGAATAACCATGGTTAGTCCACTTAGGTAACCGTAAAAAACGTATCAGGTTTGTTATAAATTGGTCCACTGTTACTAAAGTTACTTAGATTAACTAACTAGGTGTTAATATACTTGAAGATTTTTAACTTAGTTGAGTAGTGCGTAGGCTGAAGTGCTTACAAACATATAAAAACTGATAACTTACTTAAATATAGCCTAAATAGGCGTAAAAATGAAAACAAATTACCAGAAAGCATAAACTTTTCTCGCAATACACAGGGTGCGCTGTTTTGTTTCACAAAAAAATTCCAAAAACCTTTCTTGCCGTACTCTTTTAATGTTATTGGACATTATTCAGCTTGTGTATTCTGCCAATTCATATGGTGACAACTGATGTCCAGCAAGACCTGGTTATTGAAAACAAATGATCAAGTCGGCCAAAAATGTGACTAATAGAATTCTAGAATAATGAATTTCATCGAAAAAATTTCACAAAATTTCCCAATTAGCTCCCAGGGGTAACAATTGTTGTTCTTGTTATGACATTTTATCACCAATGGATCATGCTCTATCATTTTGAACAAACATTTTTCGATTCGGAAACCCACGTCTAAAATTAGTGATAGACTAGTGACAACATATTTTCCCATATAAAATTATACCTCTTTTCACTGAAACTTATCTGACGAGATCTAACGCTGGCCCTGTCCCCAATCATACAGATCTGCAAGTCGTTGTCGAACCGTCGAAAATTGTTCCACTTCGACACTTGTCACGTTTTCGGCAACTTCGGCATGCGTTGAAAAAATGAAAAAAGAATTCAAAAGTTTCATTTTAATTTTTGTCTTTGTTCGTTCCCTCTTACAACACACAAAAAATATCTCTCTATAATATTTGAATTTGTCAGGTCGCCTTTTTGTCCAAATCGGATTAAATACGACCTCTCTACGGCGCCATTAACAGCGCAAATTTAATTAGGCATAATTACTACAAGGTAGTAGTAAATCAAATTATTAACAGAACAAAAAAAAACCTGGCCCCTTGTCGAAACATTTGAGAAAAAGAAACTTGTAATTTAAAAATGGAACGTGTAATTATTTAGCAACGTATGTTACAAATTGTAATACATAATTTTATTTAAAAGCCTCTTAGGTACTTGACTTCATTAATATGCAGCGTATTATTTTTGCAAAAAAAAAACGGACCGGAATCACCTTGGCTTGGAAAAAACATTGTTCTGGTTAATCAAAATTGATACCCTTTTTTGATTAAAAAAATCGAATATAAACTATAATTATTGAAACGAGTGTTAAGCATATGTGTTTATTAAAAGTTAAATTTAAGCTCCGAATGTGACATTCGTGTAAAAAAATAAATCGAACTAAAAATAAATTAACAACTACAGTGTGACAAGTGATCAATGAAAGCCGCCTTTTCCCACGAATATTATCATAAGGTAATATAATAAGAAGTTACATGCAGCCGTAGGCTGCATGTAACTTAATTACATGCAGGTTTCTTCCAAATATGGACTTGCGACATTTAGGCGCCTTTTTTCATCTCGAGCTTTTTTTTTGTTCGTTTTTCTTATATCGCACTTATTATTGCCTGTCGGATTACCCNAAACGTATTTCGTTGCGGAAGGTTTTGTTACCAAACAGCCTATGTACCATGTCTTATCAGAGGAATGTTGATATCAATGAGATTATATTATTACTCTCTTCCTCTGCATCTTCGTTGATTCACTTGTAACTTTTATACAAGTTGTCTATATTCTTAACAAACTGCATGTAATGAAATTTACGGCAAATTTTCACCAGATTTGAACCAACCGAAAACTTATGTTTTTGGGTATCTAAACAACCACAATTTTTTTCAAATTAACCGACAAATTGGCTCAAAATGGCTCCAAAACCGGTGTTTCTGTCAGGGAAAATCTATGAGAAAATTTTTTTCCGAAGATAAAACGTCATTTGTTGAAACTTTTAGCACTTAGTTTCCAGATGATATTTTCCGATACAACACTTTTTAGGTTACAAGGGGTGCGCATTAAGGGTCAGTTAATGATAACAAAACGAAAGTCAATAAGCTCCCCAATTAAACCCTTATTCAGCGGTCCAGTTTACGTTTCATTAGAGAAATTCCGTGTTTTCTTGAATACAAAAAAGGCTTTTTCGGAAAGTTCAATAAATCCGCATCAATTTCGTAAAGAAAGTGATTAGCTTCAGTTAGATTTGGTTACCGTAAAAGTGTAACAATTACCTTGTGACTTGTATAACACGTTTGAGGTATTCGATAGTGTATTTAATATACTGTTAATACAATAAAAAAAAATATGCGGGCTAATTGAAAAGGGTTAATTGGAAAGTTAAATCTAAATTGTTTGATAAAAAAACGTAGCGAACTTAACTTTACAGTGTGTGGAAAAACATTAAAAGTTTAAATATTAAACTTGGAACACGCATTCAATTAGAACATGAGTTTCGTTATTAGTTTTAAACTAATAGTTAATTATGTTTTTGTGTTCAACCTTAGGACGCGGAAGATTATTTCATGACAGTACCTAAGGTTTTTAGAGGCCGGGCTAAGTGGTCAAAATTACTTGATGAAGGGACACTTTTTTGAGAAAAGTTTAACAACGATTTCTTTTACGGATCAGAGTTTATTGTTTGTCCGACTCCTTGGATGACGGCTCCTCTTCTCTGATTGTTTGTAATTGCTCACCATAAGCAAATCGATGATACCAAATCGAATTTTCAAACTTTAAACAACGTACATAATAACATATTAATCTTAAATCGTAACGATTTGGGGTCACCAGACCTCGAAAGAAAAATCGTAACGATTTGGGATTATGACGTCATTTCGTAACGATTTGGGAGCAAGACCTGTAACCATATTCTTGAAAAACCCCGACCATCCTTGGCGACTTTTTGGTCCATTTGACCACAAAAACCCAATATCACAAACGGTTAACCGGTCAACCTAAAGGGTTGACTTTTTGCAATATACACAAGCTAACCATTTGAATTAACAGTTTGCATTAGATCTCAACTTTTTCCAGCGCTTCCACCTACACTAACCAATTGAATTCACAATTTGCATTCGAATTAACAGTTTGTTTTAGCGTTAACTCAAATGGTTAGGTGGTGTACGTAAAAATCGGTGAAACATACTCAATGACCTTATGAATCTTAAGTTATTATGAGGAAGATTATCTTTTGCATTTGCACTCCAATAGACCACGGGTTCGATTCAATTATTAAATTTTATGTTACAATATAATCTAAAAACATAAAAAAACGTTCTCAAGAAAATAACTAAAAATTATATATTTATATATCACCTGGAACATCTATTCAAATTTCCACTAAACAAAAAATATTTCCAAAATAGTGGATAATTAATGGGAAAAACTGAAGATGAAAAAAACGGGAACCAAATGAAATATCTTTTTTATAACGCCAATCATGTTTTTATAGATGTCTCAATTAAAAAGAAGTGTTTATACAATTGGTTTGTTGTAAAGAGCTGTTGCAACATGTTCTTTAAAATAAATCGTGTTTTCGGTTCAAACCGGAATTAAACTATAATTTACAGCACCTACAGGTTTATCCGGTCACTTTGCTCGCGTTGGGCGGTTTAGAAGACGAAAGTGGACCGATAAACGTCTAGAGTCAAATATAATTTAATAATACTAATAATTTCATAATATTTTATTTACCGTTTCTTCTCTCATAGCGGTATGAAATAACGTCATCATTCAAGACAAGTTTCGTAAAAAAATTACCTGGGATTTCTTCATCAACATGCTTAAGAGGACACCGCGGTTTTTCCAAGAAAACGTTTATCATGGAAAACGTTTATCATGGAATTTCCCTGAAAAACCATTTCCCGGATAAACTTTTTCCTTGATAAACCCCTTTCTTGGAAAAACGTTTTCCTTGAAAGACGTTTTCTTGGATAAACGTTTTCCTCGAAAGACGTTTTCCTCGAAAAACTTTTTCCATGATAAACCACAAATGGATTTTCCCTGATAAACCACAATGTGTACATAAACCAGTAACGGCTCTTGAAGTGTGAGACGGATAGTTATGTTAAGGTTTTATGTTAAATTATCTATTACATGTATAATGTATAAAACCCCTAATTATATTAACACCAGTTATCTGGACAAAGANGGGCGGTTTAGAAGACGAAAGTGGACCGATAAACGTCTAAAGTCAAATATAATTTAATAATACTAATAATTTCATAATATTTTATTTTAAATACCGTTTCTGCTCTCAAAGCGGTATGGAATAACGTCATCGTTCAAGACAAGTTTTTTCATCAACATGCTTAAGAGTGGGAAATACCCTATTTTCTTTAAAAAAATAGTGACACCGCGGTGCACCGTGACCCTCACCAACCAATCAGGTGGAACGTATTTGCTTGTAGGACTGACGAATTACACACTGACACACACATACACTTGTTCTAGTACTGATATCGCCGTTCCCACTCTTAAAATTAAAGATTTGTTATTGTTTTTGTTTAGTTACTTAATAACGTTTTTCATCGAACTCGTCAATGTAACGCGTTATAACGGTGATTTTTTAACTTTGTTTGGGAGGGGCTAGAACAAATCGACCCCACTCCTATGGGATTATTTTCCAAACTATGGCAAAAAATCCTTATTTTCCGTTACCATATAGGTCGCGATTTTTCCATCAAATTTCCTACTCATTGGTCCGTTAACAGGCAATATGACGGTTAACAGGCAATATGAGCGGTTAACAAGCTGGCTTTTGTGTTAATTTTAGGCGGTTCTTTAACGGCGCACTTTGTGTGTATGATTTTAAATTAAATTTTATACACCATATAACCATGTGAGATAACACATTTTTTTCCGAAAAAGGCGTTATTTCATATGCAAATTGTTATCTCAAATGCAAACTGTTATCCCAAATGGGTAGTGCGTAGGTTAAAACCCTGGAAAAATTGAACAAAAAAAGTGTTATCTCAAATGCAAATAGGCTTTTTCTCTAGATTTATATTCCGAATTGACAAATAAAATAAGCAAATTGGAAGTTAGTGTTGATTATTTTGACAAAAACTGTTTGTTGTACTTTTTATGTTATCAAACTCGAAAAAAAATACTAAGTGTTGACGGATTAAGTGGAAAAAGTTTTCAAAAGAGTTAAGGGGACAAACGAAGACTTTTAGCGAACGCAAAATATATTTAACATTTAGCCGAACATTTAACATTTATACGGAAGCTGCAATGGCCTTTGGGAGTTAATTTGCTTTCAGAACTGATAAAAAAATGTAATGAATATCCAAAAAGTGTCATCTCAATTGCAAACTGTTATTTCACACGGGTAGTGCGTAGGCGGAAATGCTGGAAAGAAAGAGCAAAAAAATGACGAAAAAGTGTTATTTCAACTACAAACCGTTATCTACAATGCAAACTGTTATCCAAAATGATGTCATCTCACATGGTCATATGGTGTATTATAGACCTAAGATAAGATGAAAATCATCGTTTAGCTTCTCATATAAACATTGTAATAAGATTGTGAAGTCCAATTGTATTGACCAAATCAATACAGTAATACCGATTTCATAAAAGCTGTTGTTTACGCGCCCTTTTTCGTATTTACTTCACAATCTGCGCATCAGCTATTTTTCTTTACATGCCCCAATTCACAAATCGTTGTCTTTTTATTTGCGCCAAGGCCTGGACTATTTTGTCTATTATACAATTATGTAAACACATAAACGTAATAAGCTCCTTATGTCATGCCATGCGAAACCTTCCAAATGTCTCTGCTGCCAAACGGACCGGCCTAAAAATTCAGATCTATTATTATAATTGGAAAGATGAAGGTATTTGATTTGTATTGTTTGGATTCATAATTAAAGAGAGCATTTTATAGACTTTCTCCATTCCATGCTATAATGTAATGTAACTATTATTTTAGTTGTTGTCGGCAATTGTGATTGGTGCTCATGCTAGCGAAGTATACATCATTGGTGGCGATATAGTTACACCACATAGTGACGGTTTTAAACTAATGAAACTTCATAAAAGTTATTGAAATAATTAACGAAACTTGAAAATTTTGATTTTTTAAACAACGAATTTTAGCTACTGTATATTCAACGATGCAATTGTTTTTTTCACTTGAAAGTTGGTAATACCGCCTTGGATACCTTGAGTGCCGTTGATGCCTTGAGTACCGATTTTGGGGGATTTTTACATTTTGGATGCATTGAGTGCTGTTTTTCAAAGTTTTCCATATCTAAAATATAATTTATGATTTTTTCTTGTTGTATAATTTTGCTTTAAAAGATGAAAATGAAAAAAATCCATAATTAGCACCATTGCTGCAATAAAAAACGGCAAGACCGTTCGCCATGCGGACAAAATTATCTTACCAAATGATGTAAAATCAATCTTAATAATCAATTTTAAATTCTATTTACCACGGTTGTAAGCAAAAAAACAAAGACCTACTACTGGTTTAGTCTCATGAAAATCGGCTGNTATTTGAAAACTCCGATCAAGTTCACAGATTTGTTGCTTATGATCTGGGAATTCATTGAGAAAAAATGTTGTCATTTTGACAAATTTCCGACCCTAATTTGGCGCAAAAAATTTTTTTCTGGAAAAAAAGCGACCCGTATTTGGGATTTTTCCAAAAACCGACCCGTATTTGAGGTTCAACCGACCCTTATTTGGCGCAATAATTTTTTTTTCGAAAAAAAGCGACCCTTATTTTGCTACTTCGACCCTTATTTGGCGATAGCGACCCTTATTTGAGGGGCCCTTATTTGGCGACCCCCCTGTATATGATATGATATAGGTCGCAATTTTTCCATCAAATTTCTTACTCATTGGTCCGTTGACAGGCAATATGACGGTTAACAGGCAATATGAGCGGTTAACAAGCTGGCTTTTGTGTTAATTTTAAGCGGTTCGTTAACGGCGCACCTTGTGTGTATGATTTTAAATTAAACTTTATATTATAGACCTCAGATAACTCTCAGGGGGAAGGAGTTTTTGGGAACCCGTAGGGGTAAAATGCGTGTAAATAAACAAGCACTTCAAAAAATCACATTAATTCGCAACAATTAAAAAAAACTGGTAAAGCCAAGTTGTACAGCTCGTCAAACTACGTCGATTTGACTACAGTATTCAGAAATTGAATCGGGACACCAGGGCCCCCTAGAGAGCTGTTTGAAATCTCCAACCTACGCAAAAAACACACCGTCAATCGAATTTTCTCGAAAAGTTGAGGGGGTCACCAATACCCGTTTTGCCCTACGGGGCCTCCATATGCCTTAAATCGACGAAAAAAAAACAGTTGCGTGTCTATTTAGACGCACTTCCCCCTGTGAGATAAGATGAAAATCATCGTTTAGCTTCTCATATAAACATTGTTTGCGAGTAATAAGATTGTGAAGTCCAATTATGTAAACACATAAACGTAATAAGCTCCTTATGTCATGCCATGCGAAACCTTCCAAATGTCTCTGCTGCCAAACAGACCGGCCTAAAAATTCAGATCTATTATTATAATTGGAAAGATGAAGGTATTTGATTTGTAACGGAATTATACTTTAAAAGCGGGTCAAGCGCCTACACAATGAACAAAAAAAGATTGATTTTAATCAATTTTTGCTCACAAAAATATGATCTGTCGCTGTTCAAGCACGCTGATTGGCCGGACAGACTCAACGGCCACTTTTTTGATGAGCTCATCACTTTTTTTGTTCATTGTGTAGGCGCTTGACCCGCTTTTAAAGTATAATTCTGTTATTGTTTGGATTCATAATTAAAGAGATCATTTTATAGACTTTCTCCATTCCATGCTAAAATGTAATGTAACTATTATTTTAGTTGTTGTCGGCAATTGTGATTGGTGCTCATGCTAGCGAAGTATACATCATTGGTGGCGATATAGTTACACCACATAGTGACGGTTTTAAACGAATGAAACTTCATAAAAGTTATTGAAATAATTAACTAAACTTGAAAAATTTGATTTTTTTAAGCAACGAATTTTACCTATATTCAACGATGCAATTAGTTTTTCACTTGAAAGTTGGTAATACCGCCTTGGCTACCGATTTCGTAGAAAGTTCCGATAATAGACCGGGAAAAGTGTTAGCAGGAACTGAACATGGACTAATTTCACGGTTAAGCAAAATTGCACGACCTACCCAACCGAGATGTTTTTTTTTACTGCGGATACGGACAGATGTATACCATCTGTTGTTGAGAAAAAAAATTTATGAAGGAAGTAGTAAACATAAGTTAAAACGTCATGTGTGATTTCTGGGAAATAACACTAAGCATGATTTTTCCAAAAATAAATTTTTTTTTGTGTTCAAAATTTTCGCCTAAACAAATTAGAAATAACTGTCTTTTCAGTTTTTGGATCCAAGGTGTATAATCGCGTAATAATGAAAATTATGATTGGGAGTATTTTTTTTAATCATGCACCAATTTCTTTCAACATGCCGACACTAACTCGAGACATATTTCGTTGTCCCGGGCTCCTCAAGAGCTTTTAGAAAATATATAGTTTGCCTACTATCATATGTTCCGTAAAAATATTAATGAGAAAAAAAAATATTACATGTAATAAAAAAAAGTTTTGTATATTAGACTTCATTAGTTTGTTTGTTTGCTGAGAAAACACTTATTTTCTTTGGAAATTGAATGCAAACAAATGAGATTCACGCCGCGCATTTTCCTTTTTTTTCTTTTGTTTTTTTTTTCTTTTTTTTTCATTTCAGAACAAATGGGTTGCACCCGCCTTGGATACCTTGAGTGCCGTTGATGCCTTGAGTGCCGCTTTTGAGGGATTTTTACATTTTGGATGCATCGAGTGCTGTTTTTCAACGTTTTCCATATCTAAAATATAATTTATGAATTTTTCTTGTTGTATAATTTTGCTTTAAAAGATGAAAAAGAAAAAAAATCCATAATTAGCACCATTTCTGCAATAAAAAACGGCAAGACCGTTCGCCGTGCGGACAAAATTATGTTACCAAATTATGTAAAAAACAATCTTAATAATCAATTTTTAATTCTTTTTGCCACGGGTTTAAGCAAAAAAACAAAGACTGTCCTGAGTTCCGATAATCAAGGCATCCGAGACTCTACTTTTGGATTGATAATTTGCTAATTATATGTCGTATAAATCAATTTGAAAACCCATATGAAAGCGAACCACATATTTTATCCCTGCAGCGAACCCGATCTCATTTTTGCGGAGCCACAATCATCTCTGCCAATAATGGTCTTTGCGCGTCCCATTGTGTTTACCCGGCTAATACCGTCGATGCCGTTGGAGGTGCTCATAAAATCAAATCGCAAGAAGTTAGGTGGCGAAATTAGCGTACAAAACGAGAAGGCACAACCTCAAATTGGAAAATTACGAAAACGGATAAACCTAAAAATGGAAAACCCTGAAAAAGAGACCTGAATTTTTTTTCCGTTTAGAGCTATCTTCGTTTTACTCATTTCCCGGGTGTGATAGGTAAACGGAGAACGTTGAAAAATTTTGAAAAAATTAAAATTTCTATTATTATACCCCGGTGCGCAGTTATCGGGCGTCCAGTTATCGGTCGGGTTTGTGCTGTCATCGGGCACCCTTTGCTGTCATCGGGCGGTTTTTTCCATATTTTTGTATATATATGGCCAAATTTCCCGCTCGTGCTGTTATCGGGCAGCCTCGTCAGGGTTCGGCAACAGTTACTTTTCCTCAACAGTTCTTTCGAACTGCCAAGGAAAGTTGAGGAAAGTTTTATTTTTTTTGACAAATACGACAGTTGAGGACAGCTGAGTTTTTTTCAGCTTGACCTTTTCCACAGGGCAGTTGAGGAAAGTTTTTTTCAGCTTGACCTTTTGCACAGGGCAGTTGAGGAAAATTTTTTTCAGCTTGACCTTTCCAACTGGGCAGTTGAGGAAAGTTTTTTTTTTCCTTTTTGAGTCCTAAATTTTGGGAAAATGGCGCTCAATATCTTGAAGGCCCTCTTGAACAGTGTTCCGAAAACCCCCAAATTTGGCGGTAGCGTTCGTCGCGCGGACGTCGATGCCTGAAATTTAGCGGTAGCGATCGTCGCGCGGACGTCGCGCGGACGTCGATGCTTGAAATTTAGCGGTAGCGGTCGTCGACAACCGGCGTTTGTCGACAGNCAGCCGATTTTCATGAGACTAAACCAGTAGTAGGTCTTTGGTCGATCGGAGACTGTCCTGACTTCCGGTAATCAAGGCATCCGAGACTCTACTTTTGGATTGATAATTATTATTAATTTGTTAATTATATGTCGTATAAATCAATTTGAAAACCCATATGAAAGCGAACCACATATTTTATCCCTGCAGCGAACCCGATCTCATTTTTGCGGAGCCACAATCATCTCTGCCAATAATGGTCTTTGCGCTTCCCATTGTGTTTACCCGGCTAATACCGTCGATGCCGTTGGAGGTGCTCATAAAATCAAATCGCAAGAAGTTAGGTGGCGAAATTACCGTAAAAAAACAAGAAGACACAACTTAAAATTTGAAAATTACGAAAACGGACAAACCTAAAAATGGAAAACCCTGAAAAAAGACCCGACAGATTTTACCGTTTAGAGCTTTCTTTGTTTTACTCAGTTTCCGGGTGTGGTAGGAAAATGGAGAACGCTGAAAACTGAGAAACTGCCGAAAAAATCCAAATTCGATTATTATACTGAAATTTTGTTTTCTTTTCAAATTTCTCCGTTTTCCGACTACACGTGAGACCAGGGCTCGGTATAATTCAAAATCAAAATAACATTGAGCTGCCATGTGCTGGGCTCTCGAGGCCAAAAAACCTGAGCTATCCTGTCGAACTGCCCAGCCAGCGGTTGAGCTGGGAACGTCAGCCGGCTGTTGCCCAGCCCTGCATCCGACAACGGAGAAATACTGTTTTTGTAACTCTTTTTTATGTTGTGTCAACGAGTATACAAAGGGATCATTTTTGTTTCAATAAAATTCATTTTCCGTTAGATTTTAGTTTTACCACCTTATAACAAAGCTTCTCAGCAACGAATCCAACTTAACAAATTTTTAAAACACCCCGAATATCGCCCACTTTTCATTGCCAACGACGTTTCCGTGCTGGGTTTTTCGCGACCGTTTGAAATTAACGAGTATGTCAAACCAATCAGTCTCCCACCAAAACAAACCGACGAATGGATGCCAAATGGTGCAACTGTCCGCATTTGTGGATGGGGAAATATTGCCTATCCCGGAAGCAACTATCCAAGTTTGGATTTTAACTCACACAACTACAAAAGTTATATTGTGTATGTTGTAAGTTGTCGGGCGCAAGACTGATAAGCTTACGTAACCATTTCGTGACCACGTAGTCAAAATCATTTTTTCTCAAATTGCGAATTATAATTTTCAAATTTTTGAACGGGGTTGATTTTTGTGCTTGATCCACTTTATAAAAAAAATTATATAACACTCGGAGACCATGAAAACGGGATAACAAGGGATAACAAGGGATCGGATGGTGCGGCCAGCCAATGATCAGAAAGCATTGCATTCGGCCAATCAGAACGCATACGCCATCAAATCCTTTTTTGCCTTTTTTTATCCCGCTTTCACCGTTTCCGAGCGTTATTATAAAATAATATAATAATATATATATAATACGTATAGGTTTCATATGATATATTTATAGCGTTTGTCGGTGCTGAAGCTGATGGGCTTTACGCACTGTTATTTCCTTGTCAACGGTCCGGGGAATACTTTACCATGAATAAGCAACTATAGTCAGTACATTCAACGAACATTGTGCCACATTTGAAATGGAAAATTTGAATAATGTGATATCAAATTGAACTTTTTAAAATCTTACTACAGCGACCTCTATTGCGTTGATACAAAAATTGTTGAGAACAGTGTTTGCAACGATCGTCAACATTACAATGGCGGTATCCTCCACGGCATGTTTTGTGCTGGTGAGCTCAATGTTGGCGGTAAAGACGCATGCCAGGGCGATTCTGGCGGACCAGTGACCTATCAAGGAAATGTCGTCGGTGCTGTATCATGGGGACAAGGATGTGCACTCCCACAATATCCCGGCGTCTATACCGATGTGGCCATTTATGTTGATTGGGTGAAGAGTGAAACCGACTTATAAACTAAAGCAATTGCCATNGAGAAATATGGGCGCGGGCCACCTAGTGGTTAAAGCACAGTTGCGTTTTGAAAAAAAAACTGTAATTTTTCTGTCTGCCAGACATATGTCAGAAAAAAATTAGTTTTGCACCGAGGAGTTAACTTATAATGTGAGCTTTCAGCACACGCAGTTTTAAAAGTTTTTAACATCCAGTTTTTTTTTTAACGGCGATTTATGTTAAAAAAAAATTCAATTTTTTTTTCGTTTGATTTTGAGGGCTATATTTAAATGACCCGAAATTGGGTGACCCAATGTACCGAAAACTCCCATTTTTCTCCCACACATCCCATTTCGCCTGCTCTTTCATTTGATTTTTGCCCGGAAGTCTTAACCTAGCGGGAAAAAATTTGCCCTCGGACTTGGGACACCCTAATCATAACACAATATTTTGCAACTTTCTGGCCAAAATAACTTCAAATTAGTTGAAAGTTTTAAGCGTCTAATTATCGAATTATCTTTTGTTAAGATTTGTCAACGAAACTTCGATGTAAATTCTCGAAAACAGTAAATTTTGTTTAAATGTTATGTAACATTGTTAAGATTTAATACAATGATGGAAATAAATATCAAATTTTTTGAAAATCAAAATAAAAACTAGGACGTTTCGGGGACATTGAAAAAAAAGGGAAGTTTCGGGGACATTGGGACGTTTCGGGGACGAGGACTGTATTATTTACCAAATTTTCGCGGATATGGCATTGTCGAGGTTTGAGATACATTTTAACTGATCGAAATACACCGGGTGCGCAGTTATCGGGCATCCAATTATCGGGCGGGTTTGTGCTGTTATCGGGCACCCTTTGCTGTAATCGGGCGTTTTTTTCATAATTTTTGGATATATATGACCAAATTTCCCGCTGTTGCTGTTATCGGGCACCCTCGTGCTGTTATCGGGCGTTTTTTTGGCATATTTTTACCTGATTCCGCTTCTGCCCTGAGCAGTTATCGGGCGCCGGATTAAGGTTTTTTGTCGCGAAACCCGCCCGATAACTGCGCACCCGGTGTAGTACAAATACAGTGATTATTCATGAATATTGAACTGGTGAATTCTAGAAAATTAGAAATAATACATTATATATTTATAACACAAATTATGCACTGTGTAAACTTTTGATTTGTGTATTCTATAATAGAATTGAGGCAGATAAACACTTAAATTGCGTGTCCCAGAGGGCGAGTTAATAATATCACTTATACGGAATCGTACTCGGTCACCCTATCTTTAACCATTAAAAAATAGGTTAATTGTTTTTGAGAATTGAATATAACATGTGACATGTAAAGTTAACCAATTTACGGATATGACCCTAAGGACGAGAGGGAGTCGAAAAATTAACAATTGTATAATCTGACAATGATTGAAATAGAATCTCTCCAGAGGATCACTGGATTAAAATCTTGCGATTGGGGCGAAGATATCATTAATTCTCGAAGAAAAAAAAATCTAAACATAGATTTGGACGAGTGAAGACATCTACGATAGCATCATCCATGACATGGGTAACGGAGGGTCTCCGGCCCGAAAATTAAATACCAATTAATTCTGACTCGCTCAACTAGGAAAGCAAGTTCAGTTACACGTGTCTTTCGTCCTTCAGTCAAAATTGTTTGTAAAATTCAAGTTCATTAAATACTCATTATCTCAGTGGGCTGTCCGCATTGACCGTTTCCCGACCATCTTCGTGAGAGTGCACCTACATGGGGCTAGATTAGACACGGGATTTCAGTTCCGCTTCCCTGGGACTTGGTGATATGTCTGCCAGATTTGGTTTGGAAAATTCTCACATTAATTTCAATCCCTTACAATTTTATGAATAACCTTCTAAAATCAATCATTCGAACAATTCAAAACGCCAAAATTTTGCGCGACATTTTGCATTCACTTTGGACTACACAATCAGTCCGCTTTTAGCCGCGTTTTTCGGTGCTGCTTTGCTTTCAGTTTTGTTACTGCAGAATGATCTATTATGGATCCAACATTTTCCGGATTCCAAAGTTGATTTTTTAAATAATATCATAAGTAATTCCCTAAAATACACGTACCCTTAAATACATGTACGGAATTGTACTGCGAGTCTTCAAATTGAACCGTTATATACGGTAGTGTGAATTTGAAAACAAGAAATAACAACGCATGAATGTAGGTTTTGATTCAAAACTTTTGAAATAAAGTGATCCAAAAAACAATCCAGTTTTTTGTTAATTCTGTTAGCTGACTTTGTATTTTGTGGGCCAAACATATGTATACAAGTGAAATACTGCGCTTATATATGTTATATATACACTCCTTTAGGGTTTATGTGACCATTTCGTGACTTGAAAAATGGCCACATAAACCGAAATTAGTCAGATAAACCCGCAAGCCTAAGCGGAAAAGTTAGCTGAAAATTTTTTTAGTCACATAAACCGACGCTCGTTCTAAACTTGTATCAAACATGAAGCAAGATAATGGAAAATAGGCTCAAATTATCAAGATAATGGAAAATAGGCTCAAATTATCAAGATAAAGGTACAAAAGATAAAGGTACATCTGGTGTGTATGTAACTTGTATTAAAATTTACCAATTTGTCATTCCCGAGATCTAGACAACAATTTTCCTTGGAATGTAGACAGTGACGGGTTCGATAAATATCATAAAGTGTGTTTCCGTCTGTTACATAAGATTTTGATACATTATACGTCTGAAATTCGTGTAATACAACGTATTTTTATAAATAACGGAAAAAAGTTTTCCGAGTTCGTTTGTGGAAGATGGGCCATCTTAGATGCTTAAAATAGACTACTTATGACAATTATTATGATAATTTCACAAGCCGAATAATAACATCTATTTTTGACATCAGTCAAATTAAAACCACCGGAAATTATGTTGCCCGAGAGTTTAATATTTCACTAAAAATAGTAAATTGTAAAATATAGTAAACGTTAGCCTCTTTTATTCAACGTCTGATTTCGTGCGGACTTCCGATATTTCGATCAGCACGAATTTCAATTTGGAAATATATCATGATTTCTTGGTATTTTCCGCCAATTCAAAATAGAGGAAAATACAACTAAGAGAGAAAAAATAAGCGCTGGTGGCCTCAAAAACTCGAAAAAAAAACTGTTTTGGCCAATCTACTCAGAATCAAAAAGTAGATTATAGGGACCGAGGTCAGTTTTGCGCCAAGTTCAACAGGTCACGTGATAAATTACTCACAAGGGAAATTTTTGGCTTGCCTTACAAGAGTTTTTGGCCACTTTTGCTTCACAGACTTTCTTTCCTAACGGTACTTTTCTGACAATTACTGAAAACTTTAGTGATTTGTTTACAGATTACCTTATCTTATATGATAAGCTTTTGGCCCTTTTTTCATTGTTAACAAACAATTCAACAATAGTTCTTGAACAAGATTATCTTAGGGCTTTTGATGATACCATTTCAGGGCATAACGCGGGGTCTTATGTCGGTTTTTCTGGGGGATTTTTCCCAAATAGACTTGACTATTCAGACTTCGTGAACGTTAATTCTATATCTACTAATAGAGCTCTTGCAGATCGCTTATCTTTTAATGATATCCGATTGAACCATTAAGTGAGTAAAGCCTTTTTACTTTATGAGTTTTTTGAACTTGCATATTTTTGCATATTTTTGGGTTGTCAAATTTGAACATTCATTGCTTTTTCATTATTTTCCTGCATAAAAGTGAACTGATTTTTTAAGGGGTTCTTTTATTAAGGGGTTTTTTGTTGAGATTTACAGGCTAAAGTTTCTTATTATAGGCTTCCTTGTATTAACATTTGTTAAGTGCCGGCAGACTTCGTAGCTCAATGTGGTCGTGTCACAACGCGAAGCAATACCTACAGAAGAAGTCTGTTTTCACACAATATTATTATTAAAATTAAAAACTGTATATTATTGATGTTAAAAGTATACCAACGCGGAAATGCTCTTGGACGGGACAATGCTTATTTTTTACTCGGCGCTTAACTGTACATTGTTTGTTAATGCACAAAATCTTTAACATTAAAGTGACACTTCAAAACAAAAAAAAAAGGCCTGTCAAAGACCCATATTTTGAAGCCAATTTTAAGTGCCTTAACCAATTTGTTTTGGTTTTATTCTTTGCTTATAATTTACTAATTTATCACGTGACCTGTTTAACTTGGCGCAAAACTGACCTCGGTCCCTATAATCTACTTTTTGATTATGAGTAGAAAGGCCAAAACAGTTTTTTTTTCGAGTTTTTGAGGCCACCACCGCTTATTTTTTTCTCTCTAAATCATACATCAAATGTAGTACAAGCGTAACAAATACCGGTACACTGGCATAAATACATTTAGATACTCTTATGGACCAATTGCCCGTTTGCATTGTGCAAAATCGTTATATTCATTTATTGTTCAAGACTTTCATTTATTCTTCAAAATATTTTCAGCGTCTAAGTTTGCATAAAGCTATGTTTAGCTTTGAATTTTCAAAATCAATTGCGTTTTCCGTTTCATATTTTTCCCTTAGAATTTGTCAAACTTTGAGTCAGACTATACTCGTTTTCAGCGATTTTAGATTTAAGCCTGGTTTACTAGTATTTTGGAGCGATATACGGTATTTTGTGCAAATTTGCACATTTGAACCTTGAGAATGAACCATGATCAGTGAAGCAAAGGTGAAAGTTTTAGATTTTACGTGTTATCAGATGCTGAGATTTTGATGTTTTACTTGGGCATTCAATTTGTGTTTAAAGCGGGCTACACTAGTAAAAAACTTGTGACAGTCAAAATGACAGATACCGTTTCTGATGGTTAAATAATAAAAATGTGGATTATACAAAATAAGGAAAAATGGGTGGTTCCCACTCTTAATAATCAGGTCAATAAGGGTGACACGATATCGACCCGCGTAATATTTTCCGGTTATTTTCAAGTTTAAAATATCAATGAAACTGTTCGAACTTTAAATTGATCGTATTATTGAATTTTCCCTTAACTTGATGACTGTATATGAACGATCATTATTTTTGAGATCTTCATACTAGGTTCATATCATGTGGGATGTCATTATATTATACGTCAGTGTTTAATTTCTATACTTTCGAAAAATTTCCCTAAAAGGATGTCATTAAACTCTCAGGGTTTAAGTTACTGTCTTTCGTTGGTCACGAAGATGACGTTTCCAGCGCATAAAATCAAAATATTTTTGTCCAAAATCACGAGCATTTACAAAATTAACCAAAATGAATATATTTATTTTGATAACTTTTTTTTCTACTAATATATTATCCCAGCCAGCTCGAACCAAGGTAGATTTATATAACTATTTGTGAATGAATGAACAAATTATATGTTTCTTTCCCTTAATACCAATAAAATCTATAATAAATGGCAAAAAATTTGTAAACATAATTTTATATTTCTCATCATATAAAACTAAAATTACAAAGCTTTTAAGACCAGAAAATAAGTACTACTTTACAATCAAAAAATTTCAAATACGCCGCCTGTCAACGAAAGGGGTGTTAACCCAGGGCTCGGCACAATTGGCTATTTTTGGCTCGTTTCGGCTCGGCGCGCTATCATTAAAATTTTCGTTTCTTATTTTTGGCTCTGACCGAGCCAATTGTGCCGAGCCCTGCGTTAACCTATAGTTAGTAAAATGCCCGTAAATTAACAAAACTCATGGATATTAACAGTCAGCTGGCATCATTTTTCAAGTTTTAGTAGATACACTGTCAAAAATTCCGAGAAGTTAACAAAATTCCTAGAAGTTAACAAATTTTCTAGAGATTAACAAAATTCATGGAAGTTAACAACTCTTTCACCCCGTCGTTTTATTAACTTCCGTAGACAGGTGGTGAAATTTATTATTTTTGATATTGAACAGTCACTACTTGAATAGATTTAAGATACAGGTTAGATAAATGTGAAGCAGTCTTGAAGGTTTCTAAATCAAAATCATAACATTCATAAATTTAGCGTTTCGTTTCTTCGCAATGGCGCAGTATACAGAGTCGCCGAATTCATGAAATACAAAGATCGGAATTTCTAAGTCGCCTTCGACGACGGGAGGAATTCAATATGTCCGATTTGCCAGGCTTTGAACACAAAAAACCGGATTTTTTCCTCGTTGGAAATCCGATGAGTGGCTACCGGGTCGAAAAAAGAAGACGACACTAACTACTTGTCACATAGCGCAAACCATATTGCTACTGCATAAGACCACTCCAAAATATTTAATCAAAAAAAAAACATTTTTTTTTTGCTTTTCACATGAAGTTTTAGTTTATTGTTCTTAACTAAATTATTCGACGAAAGTTTAAATTAAAATAAACGGGATGTTATCAAGCGTATTTAGGGGATTTTGATTGACGCTAACTTTTATAGCGATAGGTTTCAAAGATGGTACAGTCCCGGCTTTCAAATTGTACACCCTCAAATTGTGCACGACTGCCAAATTGTGTACTTTTTCAGGAAAATTTACGAGACTGGCAAAAAGTCTTTTTGGTTTCCCAGACAAAATTTACTGATTCAATTTGCCCTGGAAAACTAGTAGTCAACTTGATAATAACCATTTTATCGAGTTTTCCACTACTCTCAAATTTTGCACGACTTCCAAATTGTGCACGTTTTTCTGAAACGCAAAATGCACAATTTGATGGTCGGGACTGTATGCTAAAATTTCCAATTCCAAGTCAAAAATGTTTTGTCAATACCTGACTCGGTTCAAAATTATGTTTAAAAAATGTTATTTTGTCGCTTAATCTCCAGTGAAGCGTTCTCTATGTGATGAACAACCAAAAATCACAACATTCACGAACGTTCTGGAAAAAACATCCCATCACATGATTAGAACAGAGCGGAGCGTTCTATTACCATCACATGAAAATTGGAGAACCATAACAAAAAAACGAGCCTTCTGTTCCGTTCGGTTCTGAAAATAAGAACAGAACTTTTACATCTCTGGTCTCATCAATATAATTTGAAAGGAGTTCACTTAGATTGGTCTGATAGAATCTCCCTTTATTTGAATTGTCACTTTTGGAATTAAAAGATAAATATGATAAATATGAAATGTCCTACGGTAGGACTCCTACCTAGAAATATCCAATGAAATTAACGGAAAATGTGAATAGGACTTCAGTTATAAAACCTTGAAGCCACAGTTTTGTTTTTGCGAAATTATTATTTTCAAAATAAATAAATTTTTAGAGAATAAGAGGTTTTGGAGATTTCGGAGAAGTTTGATAATGGACGATGTAAAGTTGATCAAAGTTGTTCATTTTTAGGGTTTCATAAACGTGTCCGTATAAAGACCATTTATTTCCAGAAATTTTGTTGATTTTACTCGCAAACAAATTTTGTGGAATCGCTTTGTGAATTTTTTCATAATATTATTTTGTTTAATCAACGTATTTTAAAATTTATTGTTCTATAAAAATGTGAAAAAAAACTGTTAAACATTTCCGTTAATTTCATTGGCTAATAAGGCGTAGCTTACACCACTCCATGTGTTAACGCAACGGTTGTACGTTAACGCAACGCTTTTTTTGCTCCCAACTTTTCTTTTTTTCACCTTACGTTAACGCAACAACCATGCGTTAACGCAACGCTTTTTGTGGGGCAAATCCGTTGCGTTAACGCATGGAGTGGTGTACCAGACACAAAAAGTGAGAATTCAAATTAAGGGACAAAAGTTGACTTTTATCGCAAACCGTCCCTTAATGTGAGATCCCCCTGTGAAAACATCCTATTGCTGAATTTATCCGCTAAGTTTATCGACATTTTGTATCGTTACTTCAACACCATTTAGCGTAACTTGGCCGCGGCGTCGTCTCTTCGAGGGAAATTACTTTAGCAGGAACGCTCTTTTCCGGGAAAATTAGTTCCAGGAAAAGAGTGTTCCTGTAATAGAGCGTTCCCGTAATAGTACGTTCCTGAAATAAATTTCTCCCGCAATAAAGTTTTACTAAAAAAGATTTTCCCGCGAAAAAGCAAAATTGTCAAGTTAAAAACAAGGGTCAAAAAATAAATTAATCATTCTCCTTGAATGAGTTAGACAACCGCATTATTTTTCGAGTTTTCCGCTCAAGTACACAAAAGAAAGACATTAAGGAGGGGTCAGTCATATTGTGACACCTCCTTAAAATAATAATTGGAATTTTTTTGCTGAATCTGTTGTACAGGGGACGGCAATTAAAGGTATTTTTACACACTCGGTGTCCCTTCTATTACTTAAGGATAGGTAGGTAGATTTGTTTACTACTTAACTGAAAACCAAAAAAAATACATTTTGTAATATTTTGCCTTGTTTTATGGATT